>LNAC01000277.1:76458-378726 GCA_002007465.1 Ailurus styani
GGGAAGGAAGGGAGGGAGGGAGGGAGGGAGAGAGACATATATTTGTGTTGAAAGTAAATCCAAAAAATCACAAATAGCCTTAACATTACCATCCAGGAAAGTCTGTTCAAGATAATCAATGATCTGAGTGGCCTCACAAATAATGTTTTCCCCGTGGATAAGGACAGGCACTTCTCCAGTTGAGTTCAAACGCATAAACCAAGGCTCATTGTGCTCACTCAGGGGCAGACTTACATCATGTTCCTCGCACTTCAATGCCTTTTCAGCAATTACCAAGCGCACCTGAAAGAGTTCACACTGGTTACTACAACACATGTAGGTTTTCAATTAAATGACATCCCCGGATACCATTAAGCAGCCTTTCTGTACTTCCCTAAGTTATTACTACCAACATTCTTTTTAACTATTCCTATTCTAGGAATTAACAAGTGAGATATATTCTAGCGTCTTAATCGTATAAATTAGAAAGGACAAAAAAAAAGATGGAAAATAATTGACTGAATTTATTCCACAGGGACTCTCCATCATCACTACTTTCTTTCTATCCTAAACTTAAGGATGTGTCCTCCCTAGACAAGAGCCTGATACACAGATGTGCTAGGCCCTGCTGAAGAGAGCGAATGCGTACAAGAAAAAGAAGGAACTGTAGATTATGCGGTTGCGTGAAAGCTCTTCCCTCTGCCACACTCTCCAAGCCCGGGGACAAGGCCTCCGGCCCAAGTTACCTAAAGTGATGCTTTTCTTGTCGCATTTCCTGAGTGGCAAAGCCTGAGTCATAGCCTTTCCATCTCAGACTAATTCTCTGGGCTCCCCCACAAGGCACCTCCCTGCCGTCCAGGGAGCCCCCACCCGGATTAGGGCTTCGGAGGCCTGGTTCTAGATGCGCCGGAGTACCCGGGAGAGCCCTAAGGGAGCTGTCCCGGTGCTGAAACCCGATCCGCGCCGCCCGCCCCAGCAGAGGCCTTTACCTTTTGAGAGCTGAAAGAATGTGTCCAGTGGTACAGAATGAGCCTAACCTCCGCATCCGACTTGCCTTCCGCCATCAAGGGCGCGCTCCCTGTCTGCTCCTCCTGCCTCCGAGCCATTTTGGGGTGCGCGAGCGCTTCAGGGCCTCGTCTATCAGCCCTTTATTTCTCTCACCCACACCCACACTGCCCCGCGAAGCGTCGTTAGTTTTTCCGCTACGTCTCCGGGAGCGGAAAAAGAGGATTTCGCGCGGACAAACAGACCGCTGGGAAATGTAGTTTCCACCGCCAGAAAGCTGCAGGGCAGTGTCTGCAAAGATGCAGGGGTTTTTTCGCGCCAGAAAGCCCCTGGCGTGTGGAAGTCACATAGGAGGTGCAAATGGACTTTTTTAGAGGAAACTATCTAAAATAAGAGTCCCAGAATACTAACGTTAGTAATGAATAATGTTGGCTGCAAACTACCCATTGGTTTGGGGGGTGGAGAAGTTGCTCAGGCATGGTATAAAAGCTGCAATTTGCTCTTGGAGGGTTTGTGCCCTTCGAAGAAGGGAAGTTCGGTTGACAAAACAGGATAAGGACCCACGGGTTTTCATTAGAAGATGCTCTTATGGAGTCATGCAAAATAATAAAATGATAACAGATAACAGATCTTATAAACGATGGTGAGTTAAAATAGCCTAGTTGCTAAACACAGAATTTTTAGGGCAGAACTACCTGGGTTCACGTCCTGGTTTTTGAAGTAGAGGTAATAATTCTATTTCCCCCATAAGGTTTTCCTGACAAATAAGTAAATACAATGTTAAATACTCGAAAGAGCCTCACGTGTTGTAGGCACTTAATATTATTCACAAGTTTAATTGCTTTATAAATAGCCTCGTCTAGCCATACTCAAATCATAATTTTATACTAGTCTAATGATTGTACACCTCTTAAAATTTGGCATAATAGTAAATTAATAAAAATTTTCCATTAGTATATGTGTATTAATATAACCATAAAATGAATGCTTGTATAATTCATTAAGTAAATACTTAGTGAGCCCCTACTACATTCTAAACATTGTGCTAGGCTCTGGTAATATAAAGACCTGACACACAAGATATGTCTGGTGGCAGAGACAAGTAAATAGACAACACAACAGAGAGGAGAATTGTCAGTCTTAGAATGACACAGGTTTTATGAGAAAAGAGAGGGAAGTGTGCAACTCAGATGAAAAGAGACAAAAATCTCATGAGGCACTTCCTCCCCTGTACGATACTTCATTTGTTGTTCTATATAATTCTTTTATAATTTTTAAAGATTTAAAAATATCTTTCATACCCGTAAGTTAATTCAAATGCTACAGAAAAAAAAAAGTGACCCTTATCAAATTTGTTTTTTTTTTAATCAGTTTGTTCTTCAGAGTAGAAGAGGAAAAAGCAAAAGTTTGAAATCAAACAGAGTAGGGTTTAAATTCTGGGTCCACCCCTAATTTAACCTCTCTTGAGCCTTCACTGCCTCATGTATAAAATATGGATATATAAAAATACATGCCTGCTCTGGGAATTCAGTAAGAGAATGTATATAAACCATTTAAGCCATTGCCTGGAATATAGCTGTTGATGAAAGTATATGTGGAAAGCTCCTCCATGACATTAAGAGAACATATTATGCTTTCTCTTCTCTCTTAAGGCCTCAAGATTTTTACAACTATCTATATAATCCTCCATTCCCACTCCTCCTCAGAAAAACTTTATTTTATATTCTTCAACTTCAGATTCCAACATATACTATACAGTTACCTTCCCTTAATTAATTCAGTCACTTCAATATCTGAATAGACTCAACACTCGGCCATTGAAAGGGTTCTCACAATAAATGTCACTTGCCATTGAAAGGGTTCTCACAATAAATCTCATGCATTTAAACACTGAGTGCTTTTTCCCTGTGACATCTTCCCAGTCACAAAGCCTTTGAGCAGGGGCGCCTGGGTGGCTCAGTGGGTTAAAGCCTCTGCCTTCAGCTCAGGTCATGATCTCAGGGTCCTGGGATCGAGCCCCACATCGGGCTCTCTGCTCAGCGGGGAGCCTGCTTCCTCTTCTCTCTGCCTGCCTATCTGCCTACTTGTGATCTCTCTCTCTCTCTCTCTCTCTCTCTCTCTCTCTCTCTCTCTCTCTCTGTGTCAAATAAAAAAAAAGCCTTTGAGCAAATATTGAATGAATTGACTGATTATTGTGTTGGTGTTTAGTATCAAATATTCATAGATGTCCTTGGGAATACAAATGTGCACATGACTTCTGAGGAGAAATTGATCCATATGCATCAAAAACCTTAAAAATGGGCATACCTTCTAGCCTAGCAATTCTATTTGCAGTTTAAGAGCATAACTTTTAGCAAATTTCAGAAGCTGGCTGGATAATAGATGGTAATTATCATAGAAATTTTAGCTATGCACACAGCTGCTGAGAATAAAAACTGCATTTCCCAGACTCCATTGCACCTAATGTGACCTTATGACTACATTCTAATAAATGGGATAAAGGATGTGCCACAGAGAATATTTTGGGAAGTTTCCTTAAGAAAATTGTTAGTCCTATGCCTCTTCTTCTTTATTCCACCCTGCTTCTAGGAGGGTGGATGCTTATTTTGGACTATGAGGAGTGGGACCACACCTCAGGGATGGCCAAAGCCATGAGCTGGAGGGGAAGTGAACCCCTAAGGACATGGAGCAGAACCACCACACTAATCTCAGTCTGTAAACCTCCAAACATTTACTTAAAGAAGAAATAAAGCATACTGTTTACGCCTTTGCTATTTTTTGTGATTTCCAGGTGCTATTGTCTTAACCTATCCTCATTAATATATCGATCTTGTAATATGTAAATGGCTTTTATTTGTTTATGCTCCTAAATATAGCAATTTTCCTATAAACGAATATGTGCTGCTTTTGCCTCTTCAAGATTTGAACATCAAAAGAATATCATTCAGCAGATAAGGAAACATAGTGGTGTTTGGGGTTTTTTGTTTTGTTTTAATCATGATAGGGGTAGGGGAGAAAACCTGTTACATCGACTTTCATTGATCCACAATTCCTGCTATTTTCCATCTCACTGAAAGCCACTTGTAGGTAATATGAAAACCTCATTATCCATTTATTTTTTTCTGAGAGTTGACTAAATTGTATGTATATTCTGTAGCTGTATATCTTCATATATAACATTGGCTTGTGGGCTCCTGGAGAACAGGAGCCAGATCCAGGTCAATTTATCTCTTCAGTATGCATTGTTGACCTTACCTGTCCCAGGAACAGTGCTAGGTACAAAAGAAATGGACTTAAATGTCATAAACACTGGGAATTCAAGTGTAGAGAAAGAGAAATGAGATTTCAACATATGTGGTAATTGCTTTGATATCTAGGAGATTATAATAGGAATATAGAGAAAGGCACCTACTACAGAGAGTCTTCCCAGAAGAGGTGATGATCTTTACTGTAACTAGTACCATATTAGTGCCATTACCAATATATCCGGTGCTGTGCCTCCTCTTGCTCATACAGGCTCATGAGAGCTGATTGCTAAATTTTCAGGAATTTTATAAGCTGGATATTCAACCCAGCTATTACTAAAAATTAAATAACACTGAATTGTGTTTAAATGAATTATTTACAAAATAAAGCTAGCAAGTACTTGAAACTCACCACTTCCTATTTTGCTACATTTATTATTATCTATACTCGAGTTTATTTACATCTATTATATTTGTATGATGGAAGTCATTTATACGGATGTGCTACAGTGCATCTCTTCCTAACTCCTTGTTCAGTGACATCATGTTAGTAACTTGAAATTGGCCATGGTAGGGGTATTGACATTGCAGAAATCGGCAAGCACTATGTATCATGTGTTTGTTTTTTCAAGAAAGTTGGTTGTTAAACATTTACCAGCACACCACTGGGTGCACATATTTTATTTAATGTTGAATAAATTGTTTTGAAAGTGATGACGATCAGGGGAACCCTGAGTATATTTTGAATGTGTAAGTTTGTATGTTAATTTGTACTTGGTACCTTTTCCTATCCCATCCAGCTTCAGTTCTGCTTTCTTCTCTATTTCTCAGACAACCACAACCCTATTTCCTTTTCATTCTCCTCACTGTGGTTAGGGGAAAAGTAGATATGGACACATCTATCAGCCCACTTTCGAACACTGAGCACTTTCTCTAGCACATCTTCCCAACAGCAAAACCATGGACCACAGTAAACACAGAGTGAGTTGATTATTGCACTGCTGTTTAACACTAATAATACCTCATAAACAAAAGGCATAATGTAGAATTTTTCATTAAAGACCATGGACCACAGTCTCGTTCGATCCACATTGGAGCCTGTGAGGCAACTACCATCCCGAATTTAGAGTTAAGGAAATAAGGTTTAGTGACTGAGAGACTAGTCTGAAATCCTACAGTAAGGGAAAGAGCTGTAACTCATGACTTTTTGGACTACTCGTCAAGGTATTATTTTCTACTACAGTATGCTAGCTTTAAGCCAAAGACAGAAAGTTATGGACTTGCAAGCTTTACACAGCCTGGAACAGATTTTGAGGAAAATATAGCCACCTTCTTGACAATTAGTCCCGTAATTACATACACTTCTATTAAAGCACAAACAGTCATATCAAATTACTGTTTACATTTCTTTCTTGTGTGTTACATTCTGAGCCTTTTAAGGGCAAGGACCCAATGTTATATATTTCAATATCCCCAGGAACCCAAAATAGAGCTTGGTACATAAAAGATGCTCCAAACTGCTTTTTAATTAATAGAGAAAAAGAGTAAGTAGCCCTCACCACTACTGATAGCAACAAATACTGACAACAACCAAAAATATTAATTTATTAGTAATAAATTATAGCCTGTTTAGTTTACTGCTCTAGAAATTCTGTGTGTAAAGTTAAGTTTATTTGACAGAATTTGGTATTTATTTACAAATCTGGACTGTGGATCATGGCTCTGAAAATAAACTACCTTTTATGTTAATATTTGTTAAATATTAAATATTTGTTAAATATTAAATATTTATTCATTTAAATATTTGAAAGAATGGGGTGAAAGTGGACTTGATTGATGTTAGAAATATTAGATCACATAACGTTTCTGAGCCTGAGTCGCTTTACCTATAAAATTATGATAAAAATCCTCCAGATATTTTGGCTATACTGATATAACCAGTTTTGGAAAATTCCTTGATCTAGACGGTTATAATATGTGCCCTTCAGTGTCTTCTGCTTCAATCAAGTCTTGATTTATCATAAAGAACTAATACGGCAGAATGATCTATATATTAATAAAAGTGGTTATTACTCAAAGTCCTATTACTCATCCATTTTGGCAGGTATTAATTCATATTTATATATACATACATTTTTTTTAATGTATGTCATCTAAGCCAGAGACCGTGAAACTTTGTGACAAATTGTTAATACTCTGGGTTTTGTATTTTTAAAGTACTTTTATGAATGACCACAAGAGGTCTCTATTTTTTAAAGAATAACCTGCTTCCTTTTTCTTTTGTCCTTTCTTTTCTTTCTTTTTTCTTTTTTTGGACTTACAAATTAGAAAACAGAAATTATGGTATTTTCAAATATTTAACTAATTAAGCTATCTCATTCAAACTCAAATTTTCCAAAATGAAAAAAAAAATTCTTTACATATGCGTGGGAAAACAGAATTGTCTCCAGTTCCTCCTGATAATAGCAACATTAACACTAAGCACTCAGAAGCTACTTAGCCTGCTCTGCTTTGACCCATGCCGCTTATCCAACACACATGAATTGCATAGAATTTATAATTAGTGTGTACATAAGAAAAATGGAGAGGAGGTCCTTATTTAGAAATTATTTTGAGAATTTTTATCTCAAAGGTGAATAGTTCCTGTTGTCTGACATTCTCAAGCATCTGCAAAACCCTAAGTATTATCTAACTGAATGGGATAAAAGTTGGCTTATGGAGTACCTTGATTTGGTAAGAGAATTGTGATGATTCTGGCTAGTTTACCAGAGAGCTAATGAACATGACTCCTGTCATTGATTTATCCTAGTGGTTCTCAAAGTGTGGTCCCCTGACAAACAGATCAATATCACCTGGCAACTTCTTAGAAATGCACATTCTACTGGGTCAGAAACTCTGGAGCAACTGGTGTTTTTAAAAGCCCTCTAGGTTTTTCTGATACACTTAGGGTTTTAGAACTACCAATTCAGTGTAAAATTGACGAAACGTTCCAATTCTCCATCCCTAATTTGCCCCATCTGTAAAATTAATAGAGCAGAATCATGCCTGAAAACATGACTTACAGTACCTGGTTAACTTACAGTAATCTGGAAAAAAGTTCAAATAATCTGAAAACACTTCCACAAAACAGTCTGATAAAACCCCATGGTGCCAAGTCACCAGTTATAGTTTATAGGTTCAAGATGCTAAGACACCTCCACTTTCCCCTCAAAAAAAATGTAGATTACCCCCTGCAGGCTTCTAAGCAAAACTCTCAATGTCCTCAGAATAGCCCAGATGTACTTTTGAAACTCTAAAATGTTACCTGTGATCTTTCTTGCATCCCAGAGCAAATAATCGTATTTAATACCAAGTGTAACTTATTAATTCAGGAGGCTCTAGCTATGAGGTTACTGTATACTTATAAAAATTTGATTAATTTTCTAGTGTCTCAAAGAATGACTACTAAGGTTAATGTACTAAATTCTTTATTTTTAACTAGAGAATTCACTTTGAGCTATATTTCTGGTAGAAAAAAAATTGACATCTATGTCTACCCTCTCTCATCTATCTCTACTGTGATGAATGGTGTACATTTCACAATAAATACATAAATATGTGTTAAACATATAATTTAAACAAAGACGTATTTGCCCTACATGGTTGCTAATATTTTTTGGAGTGCTTACTGTGTGCCAGGAACTATTTCGAGCCCTTATGTGTAGATCGTATTTAACACTTGCAAAATCCCTTAAAATGAGAAATATCTCCATTTTATAGACGAGGATACTGAGGCATAGACGGGTCAGGAAATTTCCCAAACTCACACTTATCAGCCCTAGAAGTCTGGTCTAGAGATCATGTTCTTACCACTGCAAGATGCAGCCTTGGTATACGAGGGACAACCATAGGGTCATCAGCTCTGATTTCACTAGTCTCATATGCAAATATTATCTATTTCTTCAGACACTAATTGTTTTAATTCAGGAATTTTTTGCCCAAGACTGTTTAGAGTTCATAGAAAAAAAAAACGCGGAATAACAGGAAGGAAAGAATATTCTCCTAAAACTAAACCAACGCTTATTATAAATTTGAACCAACATTCCCCTAGTAATATCTAATATCCTTCTAAAAGTTTACAAAGAGCTTTAAAAAACAGTATTCGTTTGATTTTTCCAACAAACCCCCTTTTGGAGATAAGGAATCAGCACCGAGATATACATATACCACCCCACTAATAAGTGCTAGAGCAGGAACTGGAGCACAAGGCTTCCAGCTCCAAATCCTATGGACATCCTACCCCATCCCACAGCTCCCAAGAGGCTCACCACTTGCCTCAGCCCAGGTACTGGCCAACCCAAGAGCACTTCATTATTTATTACATCACAGTCTGACTTCAGTCCCCTTTCTTGACTTTACGATGAAGGATTTGGACATGGTGATCCAGTACTGTGGGATCCTCTCCCTGTCTGAGTTCAGTGCCTGTGGTTAAACTTCACTGTGTAACTTGTCCACCTTAATTTAGCGTTGCCCTCCACTGCAGACCATAACCTAGCAACTAAGAGCTCAGACTCTAAAGTCAGAGCTGGGAACAAATCCTTGCTCCACCACTCACCAGCTATGTGATGGTAGGTATAGTTGCCTCACTTATAAACCAGCAAAAATAATTGTACCACTTTCATTGGGATAGATTGAGGATTGGTCATGATTTATAAAATGTTAAGTATTTAACACAATGTTTAGCATAGGATATATAAAAATTATGACAGATAATAATGATAGGATGGTAAAAGTAACTGGTATTTTTTTAACACTCTGGGTAAATGTTAACTATTCATGTGGTATGTTCTCCAGTCAGAGGAGTTTGGCTGCTATATTGACTGATCCTTAGAACTTCATTTTTGGCAATTCTAATGATTTCATGTAAATTTTAGCCACTTAAACTTCAAAAACACATATGAAAACATCAGCATTAGGTAGAAATTAAATATTTCTTTTCTTTTGGAAATTAAATATTTCTAATGAAAGAAATAACAATAAAATATTTAGATACTATGCATAGATCCACACATTTCTAGGCTTTATGCTCTGCCCCCTGGAGTAGATCACTAAAAGAACATTTTGCTGATTGTGTTAATAATATTAGGCAAACGTCAATTATAATATGAAGGTAAGAGAAGTCAAGGAGAAAAAAAGGAGTCACTTCCCAGTGTACTTGACTAGTATTTGAATAATGTCACTAACGTTTCTTTCTTAATGTTATATTAATAAAAGGTCTAATTATAAATGTTTGCAGCTCTGAAAGCCTCTAGAATATTTAGACACAATCTTGGAGAAAACATATTCCATGGAAGACACTTAAAACTTGAGTGTGAAATTGCAGGTTTGTATCAGTTGTTTCCTAAGTTAAGTGCTTTCTTAGTGATTTACAGTGTGTTTATGTACAGGTTATCATTTAATCATAACTACAGAATGCCATTCTCTTAGTGGAAGGTGAATTTTTCTCTCCATTTCCCAAAAAGTGACTTAGGTAGTCTTCCCAGACACCTTTTATCATTTTCTTTTTATGTTCAAAGGAAATATTCCAGGGATTTAAGATCATTTGGCACTTATCTTTGTAATTCAAATTAGAATATTCAATAATACATTGGAATTTATTTTTCTAATATCCTTCTCTTGTGTTCTTTTAGTCACTAAATAATAAGTGGAGAAGTTAATTTATGCCTACATTGTCTCTGGCCACATGAGAAAAATAGCATAAAAACTCAGAGACAGGGCGCCTGGGTGGCTCAGTGGGTTAAAGCCGCTGCCTTCAGCCCAGGTCATGATCCCAGGGTCCTGGGATCGAGGCCCACATCGGGCTCTCTGCTCAGCGGGGAGCCTGCTTCCTCCTCTCTCCTCTCTCTCTGCCTGCCTCTCTGCCTACTTGTAGTCTCTCTCTCTGTGTCAAATGAATAAATAAAAACTTAAAAAAAAAAAAAACTCAGAGACATAAGCTTTAAAGAAAGAAAATGCTAATGTTGCAAGGATTGCTCTAAGTAAGATTTTTCTTTGTTAATGTATAAATAGGACAAGATAAGGTTCTGGGCAGCCACATATCCTGGGCACTAAATAGTCATCTATGTTCCTTTGGCACCGGCTTCAACACACTGGAATGATTTTTTTTTCTTAACTACCCAATGTCACCAGGGATGTTGAGAGAACAAACATGAGAGCTAGTGCTACAAAAACTACTTCATTTATCTTGTTGGTCTTAATAAGATCCTAAAGAAGCATAAGATAATAGTGACAATAGAATAAAGTGCTGAATATTACACTGAGATACCAAAGTCTAAAGCAGCATGTGTTTTAATTTTTCACATACCATATTTTTTAAATAAAAGCAATACTGTGGTTCAGAGGGAAAAGATTAATTTGAATCCTAAGCATATAACTGAGATAAATGAAAGCATGAAATTGAATGTGTGCCTGTTAACGCCGCATGAGAGAAATGAGTGACATGTTACCACAGTGAACTGTTGCCAACGACTCCCGACGTTACATTGGGGACTGGTTGGGGAGCCACAAAGATCACAGAGAGGAGCATGGCTTTATAAGCAATCACATCCTTTTAGAGCAGGGTGGTTCAATAGAAAAAGAAAAACTTGTCAAATTTAGGTGATGCTTCCATTTCCAAAAAACCAAATATATATATATATATATATATATATATATATATATATATATATACTTAAAAATTTTTCAGCCTGAAAAACTATTGCTCTATGCAAGTTCTGCAAATGTAAAATCCCACTGTTGCCAATTCCAAGTGGCAAAAGAATGTGAAGATGACAAAATCACCACCACCCAGAGACATGGCCATATAGTACCTGAAACTGAAATATACATGAAATGAGACAGATGGAGATGAAGCACCAGGAGTCCCAGAAATGGCTGGAGCCCAGAACCTTGGTCTGGAAAGGGAGATTTGAGTAGTTTTAAAGGGAGGGAAACGCCCCTTCCTCCAAGACCTCCCCAGAGCAAAGGTGCTGATTCCGTACAATGAGGTAGCTGAAATCCGATGGGCCCTCTTTAAATAACCGATGACCAAGAAGGGCCCTCTTTTTCACCTTCCTCATTACACATGTGCCTTGATGGCTGCAGCAGCTGCAGATAACAGCAAGTTCTCAGGCAGACGTGCAAGGAAGTTCACGGCTCAGCTCTCAAGAGCCCTGAGCCAGCTGTCCTAAAAGCTGATTTAGAACTTACTCCCCGGTGGCCAGGAGGGTGCAGAGCCCCCTCTAGGTCTGCAATGGGTTCTGTGCCCTCTTTCTCTGCAAGCTACGTCACAGCTCCAAAATCAAGGCTCTTGATCAGCATCAGTTTCTGTGCATGTTTCCTCCCAACTCCTGAGCCAGCCCTTGGTCGCCAGTAGGCCTGTTTGGTGCTGCGAATGTGATCCTGTCTGTCGTTTCAGCCTCAGCAGAAGAGCGACATGACCATATTTATTGCTGTTGCTATTCTGGGGCCTGGATGACGTTTTTCTCCCCTTGTGGCTGGGCACTGGCCGTTCATCTTTCACCACTCCCTCCAAGTCTGCAAGGCTAAAACCAGGGATACAAATAGACTCTATCAGGAGGAGAGTTATAATGAGAAGTTCTTAAGTAGTCTCAGTCTATTCGCTTTAATGCTATGGTATTAAAAGCTTTAAATTCTGTAGTCCTAAGTTTTATATGTATGCTGTTTGCATCTCACTATTATCATAAACTGCTATTGGTGGTAACTTTGCTTAGGAAAGAAAACTTTGCAAAGGGGAGGGGGGAAAATAAACCCTGACTGATAAACACAGCTTGGAAATTTGGCAAACGTTGAGTTTGCACTGCTGTGTGTTGGGAATGTCCAAATGTTACCAGAACACTTGAAGATTCTCCCTTGCCTCCATCTCGTCACTCTTCCTACCAAGACACTCCCCTTCTGTGACGTGAAAGGGACATGACAAGCCGCAGAAATTCCTATTAAGGATACAATGATACAGGCACAGGTGACAGCTCCTGGAAAGTAACTATATACAGATTTTCTAAATGAAGAACGTAGACACATAAATAACTACTTACCACATGCATTACATGATGCCCCAAAGGGGAGTGACTCTGACTTTACCACTAGCCCCTATTCATTACCAGTCGGTCAGTCAAGTCTTCACCATGGCTCATAATCCCTCCACATTAGCGCTCACCTGTCTGGTTGTCTGCACTTGGCCATCGTTACATCTCTAGCCTTGCTAACACGACTCTTCAGATTTCACGTGCCCTGACACAAATCACATTTGTAATGGACGTGGAAACAGAAAATGGAGGGGAGGCAGTGGGTTGCAGGAGCAGCAGGAGTGGGCTCTGGAGCCGACTGCCTGGGCTGGAAGCCCTGCTCTGTCAAGGCCCCTTCAAGCTTCCATTTCCTCTACAAAATCAGGATGATAGGAATAGCCCCCTCAGGGGTTGCTGTGAGAATTAAATGAGAAAACTGTATGGAAACACAGGTAGATTCAAAGGCTGAGAACAGGAGTCTTGTTTTCATGTTAGAGTGGAGAAATTTAACGTCACGGTAGCACATTTCCTTTGAATAAGTTGTGGTTCACCTCCAGCCTGGACTGCTCACTCTGAGAATGTCAATACGCAGGAGTCGTGCTCCAGATCCAGAGGTTTCTGGCTGCCAGCCGGGGAAATACCTTTTCAATATCCAGAGTAGTATTTAAAGTGTACTATCAGCAGGCAGCTTGGAGAGTTTTCACCTGAAAAGTCCATACATTATAGAACTTTTTCAATAGAAACACTTAAAACAAGGCCTGATTCTTAGTGTTAAGAAAGTAATAGAAATATTTATCATATATGTAGCTTTTTTGCCCTGATTTGTGTTTTTGTCTTTCCTCCCTTTTTTCAGTTGTGTATTTCTGCATTCATTTCCACTGACAGCAGAATAACTAAATGGAGACCCATTTTCACCCATTTCCTCTTAATTTTGTCCCTTCCTTGGTAATTCAGGCACGTCCGGGTGTAATACAAATCTCTTTGGGGTAAATATTCAAGTTTCCATTCTCCCTCTCTCTGGCGGTGGGAGTGCAGGTGGGGAGTAGGTCTTATTTTCTGGCACCCTAGTATTCGCCCACCTCAGTAAAAGAGACATTTGGTTTCAGAGTCTCTGGTCCCCACTGGCCTCCCCTGAAGTGTCTTGTCTAGCTGGATCTTTAAGACTTGAGCTCTAGCCTTGCCGCATGTGCTAAAGGGCTCATGTCTGAGGTCACTCGTGGCCAGTCCCTCCAGCACGGTCCAGCCCAGTCGGCCATCTACCCCTCCCCAACGCTGACTCAATCTTGGCTCGAACTGATCCCCTGGAATTCAACCACATCTTCCATCCAGTCCCTGCTCTTAGTGTCATCTATCCCACTGCTGATGGATGGGAAGACTTGTGACAACTTTGAGCAGTAAACTTTAGTTGACATTCCACATATATTAACCTGATCAATTGAACAACTGTAGACTGTATCATCTTCTACCTTGTCAGGAAAAGCATGTTGATTTCACTGGCTGTTCTTTGCATTTGGAAAATTATACAAACTGCTTAGTTTTACAGAGTCCCCACTCAAATTTCTTTGGAAGCTGTTCTTTATGTGCACGAGGGCAGGACTAAGCTTTCCCAGCACCCTTAATATTTTCTTCCCACACGCCAGTGAATGGGTTTGTGTACCTGACAGGGGAGGCTAGTGCTATAAACCTTTTTCAGCCACTAGGCCCAGAGAGCAGAAACTTCTGTGTTGCCTCTTTCTGATCCTGTCTGTCCTGAGTGCCATAAACAGGAACCACAGGGACTTGTGACTACATTCCGGTTGGCCTCTCCTCAAATCTTAATGCTCCCTCTTGACTCCACACCAAACCTTGGATTCCAATGATCCCTTTGAGACCGTTAAAGAAACAGCTCCTCCTGTCCCCATGACTCTATGACAAAGAATCATTTCCTCTAGAAAGTCTTTGGGAGCAAACCACTCTCATGTAGAACGGTCTTCCAAACAGAAGTCCGCATAGTCACAACAATTCGCCCAATATTCTAAGGGGTCTTGTAATTCCAGATTATTCCTTCTCTGTGGCCATTACCTGGTTTCAGTGGCTGATCTTTTATTAATGTTTAGGCTAATGTGGGCACTGAGTCTTTCTGCTTTAATTGTTTCTGACGAATGAGAAGAGAGGCAGACCTCACGGTAAATGATGCATCTCCACCAAGCAATAGTCAAATGGTATACCAGTACACTGTACAAAGAAAACTTCCTAAAAGATCCCATAGAGGAGTCCCCAAAAGCATCAGCTTATGCTGAATCAGGAGAAGCCATGCCGTTATGGGCAGTGCTCTATTTTTTTAAAATGCAAGCAGTGATTTCAATTCATCAAAACATCATCTGTCACATTAAGTCCAGGTTGTTAATTTCAATATTGTGTTCAGTTTATATTGGCTTATGTTGTAACTAAACTGAAGTATACAGAATTATACCTTGTGGGCGCCTGGGTGGCTCAGTGGGTTAAAGCCTCTGCTTTCGGCCCAGGTCATGATCTCAGGGTCCTGGGATCGAGGCCCACATCGGGCTCTCTGCTCAGCGGGGAGCCTGCTTCCCCCTCTCTCTCTGCCTGCCTCTCTGCCTCCTTGTGATCTCTCTCCCTCTGTGAAATAAATAAATAAAATTTTTAAAAAAAAGAATTATACCTTGTTTTATGGTTTATATATTTAAGGACACGTAACAATGATCACACATTCAAATAAAAATAAAATTATTTAAACCACTATGGGAGGGAGGTCTATTTAAATTTCTGTTTTCCTTCTAAAGCTATTTGTGAATTTCTCAAGAGTGAAAAACACTGGTCTGTAGCAAGAGGGGGTCATATCTTGCTTCAGGGTGTGTATCACAATCAACAAGGAGGGACTAGCATTTGACACCGATTTCATATTTTCTTTCCAATACTACCCTTCTTCCTCTCTTTTTTTTCTTTGCCTTACAGCCAGCTATGGGGATAAGTCACCATTTCTTACTGACCTCTTAGAATAAGATCACAAACAGCCCCTCATCCCTGCCTATTTCCCCACCATCGTCTCTCACCAAGATCTTCCTTGCTCAGTGAGCCTCAGCAATATTATCCCATTCCAGTTCCTTCTATGTGGCAAGCTCTTTTCTACCTCACAGTTGTTTCCTCTTCTCCAGCTGATCTCCTACGTATTTTCCAGGCTATTTCTTACTCATCCTTCAGAGCTTAGCTGAAATGTCACTTTGTTAGAGAAGTATCTCAGCAGTATCTGTTGGAGTGATGGATGGATGGGTAGGTGGATGGGTAGATGGATGGATGCATGGATGAATGGATGGATGCATGGATGGATAGGGAGGCCTTTCCTGACCTTGCAATCTAAATAAAAGTATCACTTGATATTCCTTTCTGTAGTATTACTTTTTCTTCTATAATACAGCAATTTTCAATGATATATTCACTTAGTATCTACCCACTCCCTCACCTCAGTGGACTGTACATTCCATGAGGGCAGGTCACTAATGACTTCATACCCATTAGAGGGCATTCTATTCAGAAGGCACTCACTGTGTGTGTGTGTGTGTGTGTGTGTGTGTGTGTACTGAGTAAATGAACAAAAGGAAAACTTAAAGATTACATTCACATCACTAAGCAACTGTAAACATTTTAAAGTCTTTTAATTAATGGATTACAATAACATGGGACAATCTGAAGAATGATTAAATTTTTAAGAAAATGATACATTTTGACCTTTGAGATGAAAAAGAATCTCAAGCTGAAACAGCCCTTGCATACAGCCAGCCTCCTCAGACTCTAACCAAAGACAAAATATATGCTATAATCTGCATGAAAGTGACTATAAAGGCTACAGATTTTTTTAGTGAAATTTAGTTATTGCTTGGACACAATGGCTCTCAAGATATGTACGATTCAGTAGTCACCAAACCATTCTTTCATAATAGTAGATTCTTTTTTTTTATTTAACTGACATAATGATTTAAAAAAAATAAAAGAGGTGATCCCAGGATCTTCTGAACACATTTTTTTTCCTCTGTGTTTAACCCTAACCCCCTATTATCTCATCCCTGCTCTAAACCCCCAGGAGTGACAGACAAAAAAACCCCAGCTAATCCAGGTGTCAATAACCAGGAGTGAGGAGGGGGCAGACCAGTGTGTCCATCCGCCAGTACCCAGCTAGCTAGTCCAGGGCCACATGAAACTTGTCAGCAGGATTTAGGCTATAATTCTAAACTGTCTGGAAACCTCAGGAGCTAGGGCTTGGGATACTTTGCTATGTGGTAACCCTCCGGCCTTCGAAGCTTAGCCCAGACCCTGTGCCCTGCTGCTTCTCTGAGATGGATGAAGGAGACAGGCCTCTCAAGGCCAGTGATCCCTAAAGACAGCATAACTCCCTGAGTCAATGCTCCAGAGATGATGGGGAAGGAATGGAGACCTTACAAGTCCACCAGCTGATTTGGTCTAGAATTATCAGATTTTTGTTAAGGTCTAGATTTCAAGGCCACCCCATTAATGGCTTCCTTTATTTTAGAAGCACTCACTGTCTATTGTACACATCTCCTCAGGAGACACGCTCTTATAGAGCACTTTTGAATTTTGCTTTTACAATGACGAGGAGAATATTATTATTAATTATCAAAGCATTCCAAAAGGGAATTCGTGCAAGAAGGATGAACTAATATTAGGATCTTTAGTGTCAGGCAACATTGAATTTGTTTTATCAATGTATGGACTATAAGGCAGTCCACAGGAAGGGATTACCCTACAATAATGTTTCCCTGAAGAATGCTCTGAGTATTTATTAAAAAATACAAATTCCTGAGCCCAACTCAAACCCACTAAGTCAGACTTCACCAAGGGAGAGACCTGAACATGTGTATATTTCACAAAGTATCCCCTGGCAATTGCCATGAGGGGAGTTTTGAAAATTGCCTTTCAAAAACTATTCTTCATCAGAGAACTACATTAGGATAATGGGGAAGCTCTCAGAATGTGTGTGATGGGGCTTCTCTCAGAGATTTTGCTAGGGGAGGGTGGAGCTTGAATAAGCATCTTTTGAAAATGTTTACCGAGGGATTCTTACCTGCACTTCAATGATGTATCTATCGTAAAGGAATATTTAATGTGGATCTGAGGTATGGAAATGAAATATAATTTAGCCTAGGCTGTAACACTGAAGAAGAAAGTGGTGAGGCATACTTCCTTCTAGAAGCAGCAAACTTTTCAGTTGCTACCAGTATACAGCTGGAGGTTTCTAAATGTCCACTCTGCCACAGTAAGGCAGACAGTCTATGAATTATTCAATCGGTTGGTGAGTCAGAAGTCACTCATGCCGTCTGGATTAGCCAGACAGTCTTTTTCCATTTGGGACACTGTTTCTAAGGGTCGTAAAATTCATTAGGTCCACTCAGAACTGTCCACATTACTGCATCGTATGCCTACTGGAGTATGTGATTCTAGTCAATCACATATAAAGTATTGATTTTTAAGATCACATGCTAAGATGCAAAGATTGATTACAATTTAATTAGCAATAGGTACTACAATCTCAAGTTTCAAAATAAAAGCAAACCAAGATGGTCTTCAAGGAACACCGCCATCCTCTCCCTTTATTTTTCTCTGTATCTGTACAGGTTTTTATGCACATACAAATAAAGAAAAATACAACATGTTACACATACCATTCTGTACTTTGCTTTTTTCCAGCTAATAAATCTTGGGGATTTTTCCATATCAGTTCATAGCGAACATCTTCATTCTTTTTTAAAGACCATGAAAGCTGAATTTTAATTCAATTTTGTTAAGTTTGGAGTCAGACCTTCTTTTTTCTTTGACCAAGGCCCACCTGTAATAAGTATGTATGTGTGTGTGCATGTGTATGTTTGTGTGTTTATTTTTAAAAGATCACTGGGGTGATCAGTTCACCTGTCAGTTCAGGGCCTCTATGAAGCAGATGCTGGGACAGAATTAGACACACAAGAGAATTACGGGGGGAACACACATGAAGGATAGAGGCCAGAGGAAGCAGGAGTAGGTAGGGAAAGTTTATAGGTCACGATGTAGGTCTGAAATCTGTGAAAGGAAAGAGGGAGTGAAGCAGGCTCGGGTAGAGGAGCCTCAGACTGCAGTGTAGCCCTGGAAAGTTTCAGCCACCAATAGGGAACGCAGGAAATGTCAGCCTGGCAGAAGCCATGTTGAGAAGGAATGTCCAGCTCTGGCCATCCCACTGTCCTCAGTTAATGGCTGGTGACAGTCTAGGTGGAGCATGGCCACAGCATGAATACCGCCAGGATCCAAAAGTTCAGTAGCTTGAGGCTGTTAACCAATCTCCCTCCTCGCAGCAAGTTCTCTGGAAGGAAGATCTGAGCAGGACACAGCCATGGCCACTACCATCTCTCCTTTCGTTGCAACAGTCATCTTCTCCATGTGCATTTGGGGAGCTCTCTTCTTAAGGGAAAGCTTAGGAAAGAGAAGTCAATGGGGCAAATAGGAGCCCTGTCACTGTAGTAGGTCTTGGGGCTGTGAATGGTTATCTTCTCCCTCTTCCTCTCACCGTTCTAAATCCCCCTCACCCTGAACTACCACAGCAGCAGGTTTGTATGGTTTATCTGGTGGTGTGACCCAAACCTTCATTCCTACAGGGTCCAAAACTTGGTAAGCCATGAGTGTGCATCCATAGTTACAAGGGATCAGTGGAGTAACGGGAAGTGCCCAATGGGCCATCTGTACTCCACATATATTCCCTTCTGTCCCCATTGTATAAAAGCCTCCTCCTGCTCAGAATTTGAGGTTCAACAGGACTCTCATTTTGTCCTTTTACAAAAGTACTTCCCCACTGGAGACCCTGCAGGTCCCAGAATAGCACAGGTAGGAAAAACAAAGACCCTGAATAGGTCATTGGATATGATGTTGAGTGAGGTACTCTTGCGTCTACTTCTTAGTTCCCAGACGTATGCATTCATCCTACTGAGCATATAGTGCTACACAGAAGCTGATTTAGTGAATATACTGTGTCCTGAAGGACACAACTCCATCTTTGCAGATTATTACCAGTAAACTGGAATTCAGCTGTGCCTTTAGGAGACCATTTCATCATTCTGTGATGTCAGTTCCTCACAGCTAATAGAGGCATACAGTATGTAATATGTAATGCAGCCTGTAATAAGACCAATGGATCCCATGGTCAGGGCTCACTTTAGGACCTCATTCATTCTGAAGTAAGTCCCCTGGTCATTCGTGATGTTATGTGAAATTCCATCCCTGTGCATCAGGTATCCTGTAAGCTCCTGGATAGTGGTGATCCTGGCTGAGGTTCTGTGGGCAGAACAGGTAAACCCATACACAGAATAGGTGTCTATCCCTAGAGAGGATAAACCATAGGCTCTTCCAGGTTGGAAGGGGCCCAATATATAGTCAGCAAGGTATTCTCAAGGACTAGTCTCTGTTGCAGGCAGGCTGGACATTCAGAGGCAGCAGTTGTTAAACTGGCCTTGATGAGTGTGAGTCCATATATAACCTCCATCTCTGCTGTTGAGGCCACTAAGTTCACATGCCCCTTGTTCCAGATCTAGGATGGTTGGCAAAGAAGGATGGCTGACATCAACAGACTGAGTTCTTTTGTCTGCTTGGGTTTTCAGTGCCTCCCCCATGGAAGGTAATGACAAGCACTACAAAACTCTTCACATGTCATGCGCATTCCCATGTCTCTACCCTAGAGCTCCATGTCTCCAATCTTCCAGTCCTTTTCCTTCCAGGCCTCTGACTAGATGGCCAGGTGGTTGGCCATTACCCAGAAACCTACATACATTTCTACCTCATGCCACTTTTCCTTCCATACAGAACAGATGACCAGGTCTACCACTCACAACCTTAGGAAGGTCCCTGAGGAAGATTTTTCTCTCTCTAGAGGCTTTCAAGACCACTCCTGAGTGCAGCCTCCATTCCTTTTCAGCTTCATCCACAAACTGTGCCTGTCCATCTATAAACCAAGTGTAGGCTTCTCTTCCTTTTTCAGCTGGTTGTATGGAATTTCAATCTTCCCATAGGTGAGAGCCAAGGAAGGGGTACTTAGTGCAACACTGGGGGACATAAGGGACAAGGGGGTTTGGGCAACCCGTTCTGGTAGCTTATTATGACCTCTGCTCCCACTCAGCTTGATTCTGGATATACCATGTCCAAACTACAGTAAACTGCTTTGGGTCCTTTGGAATTTGTCTTGGCAGGTTCAACAAGACCCAGCTTATAGTGGGAAATTCGAGTTGACTGGCCTCTTGGTGTCCTACGGTCAAGCATTCCTTTTCTACCAAGGAACGGTTTCTCAAAAGAGAGACCTTTCTCTTTTACAGATGATAATTGTCTTGCTTCAGATCCCCCATTGACCTGCATTGTGATTCTTCCACTGGGGCTTGCCATAATCTCCCTATTGTATCTTTTCTCACCACTGACACCAAACACCCACACGAAAGGATCTCCCTGATCATATGGCCTAAGAGGAAGTGCTGTTTGCAGCACAGCTCCTGCAAAACTCTCTCCTGCTCTGAGCCCTTTCAAAGCTGGCAGCTTCCATCCATGGCACTCATCATATAGGCTGCAGCAGTTTCTAAGTGTGATCTGTGCTGCTTCTGGGACCCGAGAAAGTTACTTTTTGTATTAGAGGCCATAAGATGCAGCAGTTTGCCTTTTACTTTGGAGGGAGCGTCCCAGGCAGAACGTGGCCGTGTTGTGAACACCACAGCAGATCCCAAGTTGCAGGAGCTGGAGGCCGGCTGCCCCATGGGGTGTTCCTACTTCTTGATAAGCTTTACAAAGTGCTTGCCATGTGAAAGTAATAAGTGAAATGCAAAAGATGACAAAAATGCTAGAGCATGTTTAAGGAAAAGACAAGGAACGGATGCTTTATCTGGAATGTAATCAGCATCTGAAGAATCCAATGAGGCTTCAAGGTGTGCCTGTTAAGGTAGGCTGTGGATTTGAATAGCAAAACTTGGCAACGATAACACATCTCCCTATGTCTTTCAGTCAGAGGACAGCCTTTCCTATTACTGGCTATTGTTTCAAATCCCATTCCAGAGCTCTTGGAATGATTCGTTCCCCGAATGTAACTTACTTTTCTTTTACTCCCTAATAATTGATTTTTTCCCTCTCCTTCAGCTATCGCACATTTAGCTGTCACTTATCCCTTAGTTGTGCTTTCAGCAAATTGTGTGCCTCCCTTTTTTATTCAACTTGTTACAAAAAGGTTAGCTCATCAATTTGCATAACTTTTAACATCTTCATACCAACTCTCCCATGAGCACCAGGTGATGTGTGGAAGTGTTGAATCATGATATTGTACCGAGTCGAACCAACATCATACTGCATGTTAACTCATAGGAATTTAAACTTTACCAAAAAAACAACACTTTCAAATACCCTTTTATATTCCTTTGCCACCCTCAACTGTGCTATTCCCAATGCTGAGGTGCCTCAGTGTCTTCCCATTTTCAGAATAAAGCACTCTGACCTCCGATGTCACACAAGAGAGCTGCACCCATCATCTTGTGTCCGCAGGTCCCAGGAGGGACCTCTCTCTCTCACAATCACAGGCCTGTGTTCCCTTTGTTCCCTCCCTCTGTAGGGTGGCTCTTCATGCAAAAAGGTCATCCTGCATCTACGTCTGGAAGGACAGCCCTTCTACCCACAGGACTCCGACAGACTATCATAGCCCACAGAATCCCTCTGTCTGAGCTCCTAGGACACTTGGCACTTATTTGCTGCTTATAGCTGCCTCCCTTGTCCCTTTATTACTTTTTTAATTATTTTTCTTTTTTTCATCTCCTGCCTCATTAGAGACACATTATACCCTTTGGAGCAACATCCGGACCTTATACTGCTCTGCATCTCTAAACCTAACCCAGGAATCATATATACATGCAAATAGACACACACATGTGCACGCAGGCATGTACACACATACACTTTATGTTTTGCTTCAGGTACTGGGGCCTCAGGACAGACCTGCAATCCACTCTGTGTCTTCAAGCTTACTGCCTCTTTTAAGTCTCCCTTTAATCTGTTTTTATCTTTGTCATTGTGAGAACTTTCCTGAAACCCTCTGTGAGCCTCATCCTTGGACACGTACACTAAGCCCACGTGGATCTCTGCCCGTTAGGAAGAGCAGGCAGAGAGCCACAAGGGACAAGTCATGGGAAGAAACCAAAGCACTGCCCTTGAGACTTAAAAAAGGCTCAGCTGGTGTTTTTATATCTGAATTAGACTATTTCTAAATTAGACTCTTAGCCCCTAGGGCAGTATTGCCTAGTTGTGAAAGATAAGCCAACAAATATCCAGCAATTATACACAATCCTGGTACCAAGAAGCTAATGCTTAGAACACAAAAGCCAGCCTAAAATTAAGGAGACCAGAAAAGGATAAGAAGAACAACACACAGGGAATGAGACGGACGAAGTGACGGGAAAACAAGAGAGCAAGAAGAGGTGAAAGACATGGGTTTTTCAAAAGCTAAGGGAGAGAAGTGCTCACAAGTTTCAAATTCACAGCTGTCACTAGCAGGATAGAAACTGAAGAGATGGAGTGCTTGGGTGGCTCAGTCGTTAAGTGTCTGCCTTCAGCTCAGGTCATGATCCCAGGGTCCTGAGATCAAGTCCTGCATCGGGCTCCCTGCTCAGGGGGGAACCTGCTTCTCTCTCTGCCTACTGGTCCCCCTGTTTGTGTGAGTGCATGTGCTCTCTCTCTCTCTCTCTCTCTCTGACAAATAAATCAATAAATCGTTAAAACACTACCTTAAAAAAAAACAACAACGAAAGAAATGCCATTATATCTGTGAGCTAGGAGGGCCCTCCTGGCTAGATAAGCTTCACCAGACTAGTAAGGACAGAACTCGAATCAAGCAGTATGAGAATGAGAAGTGGGATATGTGAATATATATGATATATACGTATGATACCTAAATATATACGTTATATGAATACACGTTCAAGGAGGTCAGCGGTTTTGAGAAGAACAAACACAGAAGACTTGAGGTGAAAGTAGCACCAAGAAATCAGGACTGATTTTATGTGGAGGACACATGAGCATGGTTGTTGGATGGAAGAAAAGAAATTACAGCATATTCAAATGAGAGAAGGAATGACCCAGAACAAGAAGAAAAGGATATATTTTCATTTGGAATGGAGTGGGTGGGGAAAGAAAGAAAATGAGAACCAGTGATAAGTTTTGGAGAGAGGAAGAAAGAGGGAGGATGTTCCTGAGTTAGTTCTCATCCTCTTGAGGGAGAAGACAAGGCCTCTGCTCAGTAGGAAAGAGCTGGGGCTGAGCAGGACTCAGGTGACAGACATCTGGAAGTTGTCTGGGAAGAGGGGGTGTGTGTGTGTGTGTGTGTGTGTGTGTGTGTGTGTGTGTGTGTGTATGTGTGTATGTGTGTGTAGGGATTGACCCGAGGCTTGTCCCCAGGGTTTGCAATGGCAACTGGTACCTGAACGTGATTGCCTCCAGAAAGGGCTTCCTAAGCAGGGAATGAGATCGGGGATGGGGCGGGCACCAGGAGGTCACTATGGAACGCACAGTGTGATAGGGCCTTCAGGCAGGGAAGGGCTAAGAAGATGCACAACACAGCGAAGAAGTAGAGACTCTGGCAAGTCAATGGCTTGTTCAGTGAGTGGGAAAGACCAGAGAGTGTTGTCAAAAAGAGAGGTTGTAAAGTTCCAGTTTTCAGAGTTGGCCTACATCTTGGTCCAAATAAGGTCCAGGCTGCATCTGAGGACTTTAAGAGAAAGGTCATGGCACTGGGAAAGACAGTGGATTGTGAGGCAGGATGAACCTGCTAAGGACAATGACAGCGGATAGCGTGCGGGGCAGAGAGGGCGTGAGCCGCCAGTCCTGGATGTACACTGGGGAGTGACCTAGAGAAGATGAGACAAGAGTGGGCCACGGGTGGAGTGAGCACGCCATGCAAGTCTCCAAAGGAGGCACACTAGACAGCTGCCAGAGAGAGGAGAAAATCAAGGATTATTTATTTATTGACTAATTTATTTCTAGTTTTCGACCTGCCTTACCCGACTGGCTTCTGAGCGTCTCCTCTGGGATATATTGCTGGATCTTCTTCTCCTGACTGAACCTATCTTCCCACCTTTCTAATTTACTCTTCTTTCTCCATTTCTTTAATTCTAGAAACTAGCATCATCATTCATGTGGCCAGCTACTCTAAAAAATAAGAACTAAAAGTCACCTTCAACAGCCCTGCCTGCTCTCCACCCAGCCTGCTTTCTTCTCCCCTTTGAAAGCTCTCATCCTTGCTCAAATAAAGGACAGTAATAAGTTAAAGAACCACCTCCAGAGTCAGACAGACCTGGTTGGAATCCAGACGGGCCATTTCTACCTGGAATGGATCTTGGGCACATAAATGTCTTAAACCTGATTTTCTTTGTAAAAAGATTATAATACTAGTATTAATCCCATGGATTATTATGAGATTTAAATGAATTAATGAATGTAAAGAACTGAGCACTGAATCTGGCACTCAGTAATTGCCTTCTAAGTTGTGAAGACCATTAATTTTGGAATTTTCTTCCTCTTTTGAAATCAAGTAGTCCACAAAGCTTATAACCATATTTCTTTTGTATTTATCGTGGATGAATTTCTTAAGTCATTATGACTGCTTTATTACAAATGTGCTAATAATAATCATACTGATTTACTTAATCCAGTAATTTTAATTGCATGTCCTTTTTTAAATGCACCTCGAAGCAACAAACACACTTTGGAAAATAAACATCTACAGATTAGCTTTTGTCATTTGTAAATTTTAATTAAGAATTTCAATAATTAATTCTAATATGTAAATAAAATGAAGTCACCGATACATTTTTAAACACGCCTTCGTTAGAAAATATTAAATTCTAAATAAACATCCTCACCAAAGGTTGTTACTAGACATTCACACTCAAACTCTTAATTTGGTTACAAAATTTTGGAGAATGGAAACCTAGAATAGCTTAGGTTTGAGCATGGGGAAAAAGAAACTGCGCCAGTGGTTGTCAGCCCCTGGGCTTCAATGGCCTCCCCCACCCCACCTGTCAAACCAACATTCACATTCTCTTCTTACTAATCCCTCCTTAAAGCTAAATTCAACTCCCCCTTATCCAGGGCAAAGGTTCAGAGTGAGAGGGAAAATAAGGACACGACTAACTCTGACTAGTGAACTGCAACATTATTATACTGCCTACTATCTGCTCTGCCATCATCCTCAGCACCTCTCCTCCTCCTAATTCTCTTTCTCAGTCTTCTCCCACCATTGCTATTGAACCTGAACACTTACATGAATGAACACATCAGTGTGATTGGGGCAACATTCCATTGTGATGGCAGCAGGCAAATGGAAGCATGGCTTTCGTGGTTACTTTGCCAAAAGTTCTAGAAGCTACCAAAAACTCAGTACTAATTTTCTTCCATGAAGAAAGCCAATGGCAGACTCAGGTTAGGATTATAATTAGTTGAAATTTTATATTAGATATTTGGTGTATCAGATATCATCTTCTTTTAAAGAGGGTGCCTTCCAAGGAAGATATCTATTATGGATAGCAAGAGATAGATTAGGAGATAAACGGCCCTATCTTTTTGGTTCCCCAAATCTCCATATTCTATCCAAATGTATGTGCATCCTCACCCTTTGTCCACTCACCACAGATGGACTAGACATCCATCACAGAAGCCAGAAACTTTCTCTGTGCTAGTTTATTTCAGAAAATCTATCATTTGCAGTGAGAGCTCATTAAGAAAAGAAAAAAAAAGTTTCCATCATGCTTGCAAACAAAAACTAGCTCTGAAATATTCATATATGGATCCTAACACATACAAGTGTAGATTAAAAAAGAAAGAAAAAAAGGAAAGGACAAAGGTTACTTCATGAAAAAAGCCAGTTTAAAAAGAGGAAAAACATGTTGGCTTGAGCAGCCACACTGTTTTTCATAGCAAATAGAACCCCAAAATAGGTGGCAATGTGCCCATCTATGCTAGCTCTTGATCCTGGCATATCCCATAATAGAGAAATGGAATTATGGTTCAGCAGCAAAGACCTGGGCCCTCGCTTTCCCAGTGGCCTAAATCAATCCCTAGTCCAGAACAAGATGCTGAGCAAGATGGGTAATTATTTCAGGCCACTAGGGTAAGCACTATTCCTGGCAACTCTGCAGGCAGTGCCATGGATGAAGGTTTCTAATTCTCTTTGGTGATTTGGTTCTGTGTAAACTGAGATTTTTCTTTCAGTATTTCAGGCCGATAAGCAGGAAGGGCGAGCTCCAGTCCTGAGATGGAGCCAATCAAGATCAATTTCCGTTCCTTTTTTCTGCATAGTTGAGTCTATTTTCCCCCTGCTCCCTATCCTGACATCAGATCATTTTTATCTGATTGTCAAATACCTACTGAGAGAAACTTTGGCAGCCTCTGGTGCTCCCCCAGTATCCAAAAGCCTCTCGGCTTAAGGGATATCATGAATATCCCTCAAAGAGGTGTCCTAGAGGAGCAACCTCAGACCTGGGGCTATCGACCACAGAAAGGTGTCTCCCATAAACATTTTGGTGATTAAGTTGAGACCAATGTGTGCTTTCACCAGAGGCAATACTGATTCAACTTGCCTATAACCAAATTTCTCATTCTTGGATTTGCACTGTACCACAACAGACTCAAGTTACTATCTCTCATAGGAAGAGAGAAACAAATCTTGTCACTCCCATTCGGCAGATGGTGAAATAGAGGTTTGCAAATTTAAAAGAGTTGCCTAAAGTGAATTCAACAAAACCGTGTTGTAGCTGGAAAGTAGATCAGCTGACACCTGTCCCCAGTTTTTTAGGTCACGGGCTTTTTGTAAGTTTAGAGCAGTGTTTCACTTACCATATTCCTCCTTGAATCCTTCTATTTACTTTGTTAAACTGTGGATACCAGGGGAGAGGTACCAGGTGTACATTCCAGACATTTACACAATATCCACAGACTGAGCAGTCTGCCTGTTGGGTACATAGCTCCTGGCTGAAGTATTTCTAAGGTTGTCAGAAGAACAAATGAGGCATTAGGGGCTCTGATGTGAAAAGAAATTGCATATACCCCTGCAAAGGCAGATTAAAAACATCCTTCTCGTTATTACAAATGAAAAGCTGACCGATTTAGTCTGTGCTTTTTCAAATTACATTGCTCTCCCCCTGTATCTTCATTAAATAAATGCGAACACATGTGCTTAGAAATGGGTAGGTGTAAAGAACATTCTGCACAATTATATCTAGGCTGCCACAGATTTATATCACACGCACACATACATCTAGGAGATGTTAATTCACGATGACAGCCGAGCATGACAAATGCAACAGTACACAAGTTGGAATGCCGAAAAAATGCAACTACAAACCCCATGCAGACAAACACGCATACAGGAGTTTTCCCTCCACACACACGTGGTCGCACTTACAGGAGCTTAACCACGTCGATAAACCCCAAGCACAGACACGGGAGGCTCCGCAGCCCGCGAGCTGCCCCCACACACGCAGCCGCGCCTTCGTCTCCCGGCAGGGACTCGCGCGCGTCCCTGGGTACGCTCGCCCTCCCACCGGCATCCCACTGCGAGAAGACACGCGCTCCACCCGCTCCCCGCGCCCGCCCGCCCGCCGGGGAAGCGTTGGCTCCCGGGGCTGGGGGCAGGGCCGGGTGGGGCCGGAGCGCCGCGGGGCCGGGCTTCGGCGCCCGGGGAGGGGACGAGGGGCGGGCGCGGGGCGGTGCCCGGCTCACGTGGGCGGGCGGGAGCAGCTGAAGGTCTGTTCCGGAGCCTGGGCTGTCCTCTCGCGCGCGGCGCTGGCCCGGGCGGCGGCGGGGAAGGAGGCGGAGGAGGAGGAGGAGGAGGAGGAAGGCGGCGGTGGCGGCGGCGAAAGAAGAGGGGAGGACGGGGGCGGCGTCGGACTGGAGCCGAGCGGCGGCGCGAGCTGCCCGGGGCGCTGTCGTGAGCTCGCCCGCCGGGCCCCCATCCCCGAGCTACACCCTGCCGTGCCCAGCTCTGCCCGCGTCCGTGCCCCCGCGGGGAGCGCGCCGGGGCTGCCCCCCGAATGACGGGCGGAAGGTTCGACTTCGACGATGGCGGCACCTACTGCGGCGGCTGGGAGGAGGGCAAGGCGCACGGGCATGGCATCTGCACGGGGCCCAAGGGCCAGGGCGAGTACTCGGGCTCCTGGTCGCACGGCTTCGAGGTGGCTGGAGGCTACACCTGGCCCAGCGGCAACACCTACCAGGGCTACTGGGCGCAGGGCAAGCGGCACGGGCTGGGGGTGGAGACGAAGGGCAAGTGGATGTACCGGGGGGAGTGGTCACATGGTTTCAAGGGGCGCTACGGGGTCCGGCAGAGCCTGTGCACCCCCGCTCGCTACGAGGGTACCTGGAGTAACGGGCTGCAGGACGGGTACGGCGTGGAGACCTACGGGGACGGAGGTGAGCAGCGTCGCAGGCGGCTCGGCTGCTCCGTGAGCTGGTGCGGTGGGCTTTGCCCAGGCTGCGGGGAAGAGGGGAGGACGAGAGGCGCACGTGTCCGGAAACCCGCCAAAACACCTGGGGAAGCCTCCCACCCATCCCGCGCGCCAGCGTTGGGACGCGACTAGTGCGCGGGGGGGTTCGCTCTGACCCGGTTCTTGGAACGGGCAGTGTGTGCACACCCGGGGGAGCAAGGCGTGAATATACCTGGCCGGCGCCAGCACTGCACTGCCACCAGGAGGGAGCGCCGCCCGGGTGGGTTGGGCAGGGGAGAGGACGCTGTCACTTGAGCCCGTCACATTACGTTCCTGATCCCTCCCTCTCCCGACCGGGTTTGAAAACGCCACTCCGGTGGAGTTAGAGCGAACGCCCTGGGCTTGGGAGGCTGGCGGTCGGTGCTGACCGCTCCCCGGATTGGTTTCACGTGGAGTCGTATTTCGCTTCTGGTCCTCTAGTAGCCTAAAGATAGAAGCCAGAACCCCATAACTAGGATGTAGGGGAATTGTACCTTATCCGGAGTGCATTTGGAAACATCCTAGCTATGGAAGTAGAGAGGCCACCTGATGCAGGTGGGGCTCAGAGGGTGTGAGTTTCCCTTCCCGGTTTTCATCCTGTTCCTTAAAGTAGTGGTTTTCCATCAAGAGAATGGTAGTCATTGTTGACCTGGAGATCTCTGGGCAAGTTACTAGGAAAATGGCTTACAAATGAACAAAGAAGTCTACGTTTTAGGAAATATATTCAAAAGATACATTCCTGCAGTTGCTAAGTTAGCAGCCACTTTACTCCAGAGAGTGGCAATATGCAATCACCAACTTGTACTAAGGTTGTATGACCTCAGCAGGCTAGCTATGAACAAAATTCACCTGATTTTAATATTTAACAACTTTGCAAAATGTGTATATAGTAGGGCAGAGTTCCTTTTTTTATTAGGAAAAGTATCCATTACTGAAATAGGTGTCAAAACCTGATGAATTTACTTGTGTAATAAGCTGAGAAGGATGAATGGCTTATGCTTTGGCAAAATACATTTTCTGATGATAAACATAATCATAGTTAATTGAAAAAGGTTAGGGGAGGCAGTGTCAACTTTTGTCATTACACAGCTCAGAGTTGAAGGGAATTAAAAGGATCCAATTAAAAGTTTCTCCAGCCCACTGCATAAAAGCTTATACAATTTGTACACTTCACTTACTCAGAACACTTGGGCAGTATTTCAAATGCAAAATGGTAGGATTCAATGGTAGATAGAATGTGATAAAAAGACATTGCTTCGTCCTACGGTATAAATAAAGGATATGGTTCTCATGGATTAAAAGGAGGGAAAACTTTCTGTAATACTTTTATATGGGCTCCAGGAGTCTTGAGTTTCACAGTAGTTAATTAGGGCCCTTAAATGTTTTGAATGGGCAGATAGTGCCTTGGTTGACAGCCCTATAAATATGATAGCTTAGTGATTGGCTTTTATTAGAGGCCCTAGGTCTGTAAAATAACTAAATTCCATGCTCAAAAGTAGAATGCAAAATTTGTTTTTTTTAAACATACATGTTATAACCTCTTAAGGCCAAGGATAGTTCTCTTCAGTTTGGGAGGGTTAAAAATAAATTAGTCTTAAATAAAAAAAAGTCTTCTTTTAAAATTACTACTCATTAAACAAAATCTCTTGGTTTAGAGGATTCATTACACTTAGCAAATATATATATATATATATATATATAGATATATATATATATATAGATATATATATATATCTCACAATGAAGGCCCTCTATGTATGTATGTTGTAGAAGCTCAAATAAGTGACCAGGATGACGTTATGGATAGTCTGCCTTCCGATTTAAAACTAACTTAAAAAAATTTTTTAAACCCTTAAAATTTGGCATCATGTGATTTTTCCTCTTCTACAAATATATATATATGCATATATATATATATATATATGCTCCCAATTAGGAAGAAAGAAAAAAAACACCTTTAAAATCACTTTGTCTACTCTATGCTAGTTGATTTTCTGCTTTCTTTCGTATGTCACTTCATTTAATTAGAAAGTCCCTAGTCATAAAGTGGGAGTCTAAGTAGAAATGTATTGCTATAACTTATTTTATGCAAAAGTTTTAGCCAAAATAGGAAATATCACCTTCCCTATTCTTAAGAATGAGTTTATTTTTGTCTCTGCACTACCACCCGTCCATCTCTGTGCACCCTTTGTCAAACTTAGGGAAAATCTGATTCCATGTATTTTGTGACAACATTAAACTAGAAGACGAGGTATTAATTCCATATGGAATGTATCACCTGATTTTTTATTAGTGATTTGTGTGTGAAGTATTGCCAAAACTGCCTGAATATTAAGAATAAATTAGTACAGTACTAATGAAATCCAAAATCTAGGTGCCTGGAATTTTTTGCATAAATTCTGATGTGCTGCACCTCATTTTTTCACCAGTCATAAGCTACTGAAAATATCTAGGAAGACACATTGCTTTATTAACCATGCATACTTGCATATACCCATTCATCGCACATGAATATAAGTTTGGTGTAGTGCAATCTACATTTGACTGGGACTCATTTTGAACTGGATGTCTTCCACTATAAGATTATGTAGTTAAAATGGCTATATCTAGAAAACCAGCTCCCCGATGAAAAAGTCATAGAACATAATTTAAAACAAAACCTGTAAAAATTTTTACACTTGTGAAATATGCCTCTTTATTTGAGGAATGGACAGGAACTAATTAGAACTTTATTTGGACAGCAGGGAAAAGTTGGAACCCACCTACTTCATAAAAAAAATAGAAGCTCCCCTATTTTTTCCTAAGTTCATTGACTAAACCTACTTTAAATTTCAGATAAACTATTAACAGTTTGACTGTAAATTGGTTTTTAGCAATTCCATGGAAGAATTCTTCCATTAACCGTTATTTAACAAAATAAGATAGGAACATTTCCAATGTGTTTGCCGCTCCCCCTTGCCTGTTTGACAGTTAAGCAGAGACCTAAACTTTCTAATTACTGCTGTTGCCTTAAACTGCTTGGATTTTCAAGCAATACTTATTTGGAAATTCTAAATACTCCTCTTACTTTTGGAGATACCAGTTTAAGGAAACTACTTGTTAATATTCTCTCAGTGTTGCATATTTACTGAGATGGTATGGTTGCATTTTCAAAGTATAAAACTTAGATCAAATTACACTTTTGGAAGCTGTTCTCGCAAAATTAACTTGTCATTGTGTAGAATGGTAAGAGCTGATTATAGCATTACTTGTTTATTTAAGCAAAATATTTTAAAATCAAGGTTGTTTTTGGTACATGTTAAGTCAGGTTGTAGAACTTTTATCCTAGAACTTGTATTTTATCTATGTAGGCAGAGGGAAAGTCAAAGTTGAAATCTCCTAATTTCATTCCCTTCCCTGTTAAGGCAGTGGTATTTGGAAATGGCTAATACTCAGTAGGAACCTTCTTAACCTGGAATGTTCTATGTGACTATCTTATCCCTTGGGATTTAAACTCTTGAGAAAACTATGGCCCACCTACCTCCTCAGAAGTTCATAAATGTCAGGTGAAGACTTACATTTACCCAGAATAAGACATTCATAGCACCAGACCTACTTAGAATTTCATTGTTGTCCTGCTGTTGTCTGTTTATATGGCATAAATATATCAAACTAAACAAAGAAGGTAGGCTTGAAATCTGTCAAACTTTTTACTTTGGAGCCATTACAGTTTTAAATGCATTGAAATAATCAGCCCATATTAACACAATGATATAAAACCACTAGCATATATAGCTCAAGTATTTAAAAAGTAAATGGAAATCTAAAATAACGTGAAAAGTGACTGCGACATAGATCTATATAATCAGAAACTGAAAGAGGTCAAAAAAGACTAATCATGATTTATTTTCTATTACATTGTGAGTTACTATGAATAATACAGAAGTAATTACATCTTAAAATTTCCACATAGCTCCTTTTGGGGGGATATTATAATTTTAAATGCATCTTTCATCAAAGGAAATCGCCTTGATTTTGAAAAGAAAAGTCTAAGTTCCCTAGTTTTATTTTTTTCCTAAGTTCCCTAATTTTAATATTCAGTTTTTAATGTGATTTTAAAAAGCCACACCGGGTTATTTAGTTAATTTATTTAATAGAAAAACTTACTGAACACACGTTTTAGAGATTATCCTATTTCTAAAATGGCATAATATTCATTGAAAAAGTGATCTGGTGTCAACAAAGTTCTAAGAGACATGGTCAAACACACCTTTGCTCTAAGATGAATTCTATACTGTTAGGAATGGAAGATTTACTCTGGTCTTATCTCAGTTCTTCTAGGGGTAAGTAGAAGAGCCACCATAGCTATTTACTATAAAGTTGCCAAACACCTACAGATCACAGGGCACATAAGCCATGAGACTGGAAATTCTGTGTTTGCTTAGGAGGTAACTCCTGCCCTCAGAGTACTTCTAGCCCACATGTTTCATTATGTAGTGTCAGAGACTAGGGAAATCAGTGAAGAGAATGGTGAGGAGAAAGCAGAACTTTGTCAAGTAGTACAGGACAAATCTTGACCATTTCACCTGGAAGTACAAAATCTTATAATAGCCCATTTTTTCATAATGATTTACTATATTCAGGATACATATAGTATCAAATCACTCTTAGCACCAAAAGTTTCTCCCAATTCTAAATAATAAGACTAAATATTACACAGTTTTCCTTACCCTAAAAAAATGGTGAACATGAAAGAAAAAAATGTAAAATAATTTAATGGCCCATGAACCGAGTATTCAGTTCACTAATAATTTTAAATCTTTGAGCCTGTTGGAATGTTATAGTGACAGACCTAGACTTTTTGTTGTTGTTGTTTTTAGACCTAGAGTTTTTAAAGATTTTCAGCTAAATGAGTAAAATTAAAATTCACAAATAGAACTCATTTCATCTTCTATGACACTGCCTTCCTTTGGGGGATTTTGATGTGTTAATTTCAGGGGAGAAAAGTTGTTTTCCAATGATCCCTCTTTTTGTATTAGTAAGTAGTGGTTTCATCTGAAACACTCGTAGAAATTTTTTAATGAGAAGCAAAGTTACCAGACCATTGAAAAATGCTATGCAATTACATTAAAACCATAGACACAAAATTACAGGGTGGGAATTCACCAATGGATGGAAAGTAGCGCTTAGAGTTGACTTGGTAACGTGTAGTATTTGACCGTGGGCCTACCTGCTCTATGCGCCAGGCTCTCCCGGGGCGCACCCGGGCGCTTGCTGCCGGGATGGCAACCCTTCTGCCCCCCGACTCACGCTGTGCTTTCTCACGGTCTCTCGAAGGTACCTACCAGGGCCAGTGGGCCGGCGGCATGCGGCATGGCTACGGCGTGCGCCAGAGCGTGCCCTACGGCATGGCCACGGTGATCCGCTCGCCACTGCGCACCTCCATGGCCTCGCTGCGCAGCGAGCAGAGCAATGGCAGCGTGCTCCACGACGCCGCGGCTGCTGCCGACAGCCCCGCCGGCACCCGCGGCGGCTTCGTGCTCAACTTCCATGCCGACGCGGAGCTCGCAGGCAAGAAGAAGGGCGGCCTCTTCCGAAGGGGCTCCCTTCTCGGAAGCATGAAACTTCGCAAGTCCGAATCCAAGTCTTCCATCTCCAGTAAGCGCAGCTCGGTCCGCAGCGACGCGGCCATGAGCAGAATTAGTTCCAGCGATGCCAACTCCACGATCAGCTTCGGCGACGTAGATTGTGATTTTTGCCCGGTGGAAGACCACGTCGACGCCACCACCACGGAAACCTACATGGGCGAGTGGAAGAACGACAAGCGCAATGGTTTCGGCATTAGCGAGCGCTCCAACGGCATGAAGTATGAAGGCGAGTGGGCAAATAACAAGAGGCACGGGTATGGCTGCACCGTGTTTCCTGATGGCTCCAAAGAAGAGGGAAAGTACAAAAATAATATTCTGGTCCGTGGAATAAGGAAGCAGCTTATACCAATAAGAAATACAAAAACTAGGGAGAAGGTGGACAGAGCAATTGAAGGCGCACAAAGGGCAGCTGCCATGGCAAGAACCAAAGTGGAAATAGCAAATTCAAGGTATGTAAATGCAGGGTGGGTGGTTGTGCCTGGTCGTTCAACAGTGGGATATCAAATAGTGTGTTTGTCATTCTGTTGGTAACCTCACCAAAGAGCTTCTACAACTGCCAGAACCAAAGTTAGAAAATGATGGAAGTGCAATGGAGTGGGTCAGAAATGTACCTGCACTGTTCTGAAACACCCATCATTACAAAATGTTGAAGGCACATTGAGATCCCCTTCCTGTTGCAAATTACTTCCCTAATACTTAACGGCAGGTCGCTCAGACCCTATGCACATTTTCGGGAATTCAGAAAGTTACTTTCAGGGGTGTTTTTTTGTTTCTGTTTTTCTTTTTTTTTGAGAAGGCATCAAAACCTAAATTTGGCAGAAATGGAAAGTTACAAGGCCAAATCTTGCATGCATTCTTTAAAACAACAGACCTGCCATCCAAGTTAAGGAGGGCACTTGTTACGGTGAGTCTTGGGTATTGTATGTAAGTAATGAATCACTGAATTCTACTCCAGAAACCAATATTGCACTGTACGTTAACTACCTAAAATTTTAAAAGTAATAAGTAATAAAACATCACTGCAGAAAAAGAAAAAACTCATCTATATGGGAGTGGCAGAGGGATTAAGGCTCGTACAAATCACTGCGTTCTATGCAGGAATGATTAGATCACTGGTGTATTAAAAGGAAAGGGGTGGGGGGGAACCTGACATGGACAGATGGGACTGTCAGTGTGCCAGAGTTGGAAGAAAGTAGAGCAGTAGAGAAGGGATGGAGTGAGTAGGAGAAAGCGGTGAATTATAGATTGAGAAGTGGGGTGTATGTGGGCACAGAAGGACTACATGCCTGAAGTTCTACCATTAATAGCTGGGTTCAGGGATCCAGCAAGAGGGTTGGAGAAATCTATTGGGAATAGAATTGTCTTATTGTAGACAAAAAAGGATGGTTATAAATGGAAAATATTTTTTTAGGCTTATTTACATGGCCACTGACTGGCCACAGTTTTGTATGACTTGAGGCATATATCTTTTCCTGCTTCCGTAATATTTTCTCATAGAAGTAAGCCTTCTTTCAAAGCCACAAAATATTAGCATGTCTTCCATTTTTATTCTTAGCGTTAAATAAATGAACTCTCCTTTGCTTTGGCTGAACCATATGAAATTATTGATATTTGGACCTCTTGATGTTCAAAAATGGTAATTTCATGTGGTTCAACTGAATACTTTCAGACTTCTGAATCTTCTGTTAAAAAAACCTTTTATGGGCGCCTGGGTGGCTCGGTGGGTTAAAGCCTCTGCTTTCGGCTCAGGTCATGATCTCAGGGTCCTGGGATCGAGGCCCGCATCGGGCTCTCTGCTCAGCAGGGAGCCTGCTTCCCCCTCTCTCTCTGCCTGCCTCTCTGCCTCCTTGTGATCTCTCTCCCTCTGTGAAATAAATAAATTAAATCTTTAAAAAAAAAAAAACCTTTTATGGCTGCTGTTTACTTAGTATCTGAAGCAACACTTGGTCTTATTTTTTTGCGTTATATTGAGATATGTATTAAAAGTCTTCAGGGTTTCCATCTTTATCCCAAACTCATCCTGTTTTAAAGTTCATATTGTTCACTGATCAACACAGACTTTCAGAAAGGGCCTCACCTCTCTTCTCCGCTAAGCATCCTTTATTTTAGATCACAGTTTTCCCAGATCACCAAGCATTGCGTTACTTGCTTTTCAGTTTTCTTATAGATGGGATTCTTGGCACATCTAATCTTACTGGCTTCTCTGGTGCTCAGCTAACTTTTAGAGCTAGTGATGTACCTTTGGTTATGCCCCAGCCTCTAATTTCAAATGCACTCCTCGATTCTTCCATTTGTTTTCACCTTATAGCCTAGTGATCTAGTAGAGGCAGTTCGATCTCGGCAGATGGAAAGTACACCTGTGCAGGACACTCTAGTAAATGACTTTCTTACACTTGCTTTAATTATTGACTTTTATGGTTAGTTTAAATTGGAGGAATCTAAGTAATGAGAGGGAAATGCTTGTAATGCAAGGATCTCTGATTATACTAGTATCATAAAACTCTTACCCAAGTCCTAGCCACATTCCCTCTGTTGAAAGTCTTTTGGGGATAGTAATGTAGTTTAAGAGTACTATATTACATAGTTGATAATCAACAAATATACTTTAGCCAGTTAACTGCTTCATAAATATTTCACTTAGCTATTTTGCACATGCTCACTTCATTATACTCCGTGAAATAAGCCAGTCACAGGACAAATATTGCATGATTCCACTTAAATGATGTATCTAAAATGGTCAAACTCCTAGAAACAGAGAAATGGTGGTTTCCAGAGGCTGGAGAGAGGCGGAAATGAGGAGCTGCTGTTCAATAGCGCTAAAGTTTCAGTTAAGCAGGGTGATTGTGCATGTAGTTAACAATACTGTATTGTGTACATAAAAATTTGTTAAGAGGGTAGATCTCATGTGAAGTATTCTAACCACAGTAAAAAACTTATACTGTTTGGATGATGCAATAGACAAAATACTCAATTAACCTTTATGTCTGCCTTTCACTATGTTTCTCCACTTTCTAGATTCCTTGCTTTAATAAATACTTAAGATACAGAGTTTTGCTACTTGTGTTGGTAGAAAGTAGCTGAAGGACCGACTGTCCCTTTCCGTAGCTCTGAGCTTAAAGTTCTATATTCTTTTAAAAAATTTTTTGGGTCACCTAGGTGACTCAGTTGGTTACTCTTGATTTCGGCTCAGGTCATGATCTTGGGTTTGTGAGATTGAGCCCCCCCGCCCCGGCCATGGGGTGGGGGGGGTCTGCCCTCAGCAGGGGGTCTGCTTGAGATTCTCTCTCCCACTCCCTCCACCCCACTCTTGCTCACTCGCTTTCTTAAATAAGTAAGTCTTTAATAAATAAAGACTTTTTTTTTTTTTTTTTTTTTTTAGAGAAAAAGCTTCCATTAAGGTTTTGGAGATTGCTGTCTGGGGAATGGACTTCTTACTATATTGTCATAAACCATGGCTCTTTATAATACCTGAGTGCTCAGTCCTTCCTGGACCCTCCAGTAGTTACCATGAATGTTTTGTTTCTAAAAAATAGCAAAAGTTTAAGAATGCAGGTGATGCTCTCCCCCTGGTCCTGCCACAGTAATGGCAGAAGAACTATAAAGTAAGACCCCCAGCAGCTGCTGCTCTCAAAATCACTCGTTCGCCATTAGCAACAGAGGGAGATGGTAATAGTTACTGACCTTCTCAGTTTGCCACCCAGATAGTGCTAATCATTATTCTGTTGCTGTTATTTCTTAGGCTATGGAGAATTTTTGTTTCTTAAGTCTCAGGAAAATGAATCCATTTTTGTGCCATAACCCTATATTATCTTGAAGCAAAGCTTCAAGTTAGTCTGGAGAGAAAATAATGGTATCCTCCTCAGGGAAATCAGGAGACATGGAAACAACCATCTTTGGCCCAGAGATTCAAGAAGGTCTGTGGACCTTTCCTTTGCTGCTTTGAAGAGGAAGTGGTGTGCCTCTGCAGGAAACACACAGGAGGCTTTTTTTTTTTTTTTAAGATTTTATTTCTTTATTTGACACAGAGAGAGAGAGATCACAAGTAGGCAGAGAGGCAGAGAGAGAGGAGGAAGCAGGCTCCCTGCCGAGCAGAGAGCCCGATAAGGGCCTCGATCCCAGGACCCTGAGATCATGACCTGAGCCGAAATCAGAGGCTTTAACCCACTGAGCCACCCACGCGCCCTGCAGGAAACACACAGGAGGCTTATTTAAGGAGGTGTATTTTGAGCCCCCTGTTTAATTCTTACCAATAGGGAATGTGAGGATCACGTAACAGTTAGGAGATAATAGAAATAATGCAACAGAGAAAGAATTAGTAGATACTGATTGTTTATTAGCAGGTTAGCACTTAAAGAGTAAAAACTGTAAGGGAGACTAATAATTTGCTGACTTTTATAACTTCAGATTTCTGTTCTGATCTTAAAAAAGTATTATTTCTATAAGATGTAACCAAATGGTTTCTTCCCTTCTCGTCTTGGTTCTGTGAGTAAAAATCATCTCCCGGAATTGAGAAAGTGTCTCAACCTTGAGAAATGTTCAAGACGTAAGGGAGCAACTATTTCTCACCCCTCACGTTCAGGAGCAGAGACCACAGCTCTGCCCAAGATGACCCCACTTTGCCTGCTGTTTCGATTATATTTCTCATATTTGGTCATTCTTACTCCATGAACTGTTGTCTCCAGTCATCGCCTAAGAGATGTTCGAAATACTGTTCTTGAGAAAAATATTTTAAGGAAGAATTTTAAGGCGAGGCATTTGGCTGAGGTAGCCAGTAAGTGGCCCTTAGAGAACCATACTTCGGTGGAAAAGAATAGATAATTTATATAAGGATGTAGACAAAAGAAGAGCTTTGTAGACTCTGAGCCCCAGAGGACATGATTATCATGGTAAAGGATGGAAGATGGCTGGTGACAGGGATAGGAGAGAGCTGGCCTCAAGCAATTGAGAACCGCAGGCTGGCTTCATTGTATCACACAGATTAGAAGAAAGAAAATAAAGTGGGATGATGGAGCAGACCACCGTTCTGACTCTGGCCAGCCTCACTGAAGGTGGGAGGGTGTGTGGCTGGACAGGCTTCCAAGACTACCATGAAGTGTCAGTGACTGCTGCTCCCAGACTCTCCCAAACTTCAGGTGGTGACAGCTGCACTGAGACAGGTAATGTTGGGGGCCTGTACAGTGTCCGGCCCAGCCCCAACCCCACTGGGCCTGGCACAGATGTAGCTGTACAGGGGGATGGAAGCACCAGGTAGAATATGGAGGCCTGAAGCTCAAGGGATCTGGGGCACAGGTGAGCTTGCTGCACCTGTTTTCAGAACTAGAGATTGGATGCCATGCTGCCAATTTTGGAGTTTAATATTTTTTTTAAAAAGACACTTTTTCCCCAAAAATCCTACATAAAAAGTATATTTCCCATGTTTTTCTTCTAAAAAGATATAATGTCTTACCACTCTCCCTCTTTCCGCCATGGCCTGAATGATTCAGCCACGACGGCCTTCCTTCAGTTCTGAGGGAAGTCTTTGCTTGTCCCTTCCCTCTGGTTGGTGCCCTTGCCCCAGGTAGCCCCTCCTGCTAGCTCCATCTTCCCGTTTAGGCATCAGGTCTCTTCACGGAAGGTTTCCCTAAGCCCATACCCTCCCACCCCACTGCCACCCCCTTCCACCTAAATGCCCATTTGTCTAAGTTGTCATCGTATTTCAGTATATTTGTTTGGTATATCTTTCTCCAACTAGATCAGAAAGCCAGACCCTGAAGGCAGCTTTGCTCACTTTTATGCACCCAGCGGCTAGTTTAGATCAGGGTACTTTCACAAGGGCTCTGGTAAATATTTGATGAATGAGTGAATTAAATTCTTACTACTTAGGCTGTAAACACTCGCAGTGCTTCTAATTCTTTTTTCTTGGGCATTTATAAACCAGCTTTAAAGGAAGGAATTGTAGCTCTCATAAATGATCATTGCTATAATCTGGTAATAATCAAGGAAGTAGAGAAAATGCAAAAGTATGTGTCACAGGTACACTTTTCCTTAGCTATGTCAACATCATTAAAGAGTCATTACTAAGGCATGGCCCGGGAATAAGAACTTGAGGTTAAGCCAAACTCTTATCTCTGTTCTTCATAGGGATGAGCTGGTCTAGTGATACATGTGAATGCTTCCCTTAAACAGATATGGAAACTCCAGGAAGTCAGCTTATCCTCACTATAAAAAATACTAGCTCATCCTACCTGTTTGACATCACCAAAATATGTGATCACTCAGAATGTAAGAGCTTACTGTTTTTTTAAGAGTCTGTTTTCTAAATGTTTAGCTGTCTTTATCTCCTCTTGAAGGTTTTTCTTGTCTTGCCCTTTTTTTTTTTTTGGTTATTTTTCTTGAGCTCAAATAATAGTGTTCAACAGAATAGTTCCTTACAAGATTACTTGACTTGATTCACACTTCACTTATTAGTAATTAAAACCCAGAGTCAACCATAAGTCAGTGCACATTACGGATCCAAATTAAACTTCTACCAATTTTAGGGAAAAATCTCAGTCTCTGCCCAGTTATTGTGAAGGGCCAGAAATTTGAAATTCTTAAATTCAGTTAGACAAACGGATTCTAGTTCTCTTTTGCAAATCAGAATTCTGGTTTATCCTGTTTCTTTAATGTTAGTAGTCCTATCCTATCTTTAAAAACAATTGTAAATTATCTTTTCCATGAATTTTTTATTCTCTTTACTGGGGCTCTGGTGAATGTTCAGTTTTTAGTGTAAGTGATCTTGGCAAGAAAGTTGATTTTTTTTTTGTAATGTCTTGTAAGCCATTTTATTTTATTTATTTATTTTTAAATATTTTATTTATTTATTTGACACAGAGAGAGAGATTACAAGTAGGCAGAGAGGCAGGCAGAGAGAAAGGGAGAGGAGGAAGCAGGCTCCCTGCTGAGCAGAGAGCCCGATGCGGGCCTCGATCCCAGGACCCTGAGATCATGACCTGAGCCGAAAGCAGAGGCTTTAACCCACTGAGCCACCCAGGCGCCCTTGTAAGCCATTTTAATGAAGAAGCTGGTAAATAGGTAAAGAAATCTGGGGAGAAATCAGCTAAAATGTGGGAATTCAGTGTTGAGGAGAGCATTAACAATTTTCTTTCGGTGTGCCTCCTGTGCTCTTCCATACCGGCCTTTGCTGCCTGCCGCGCTTTTCCACTGGTTACCATCAGTACTTCTGCGAACGGCTTCCAGAGGCTTGGTTAGTACACTCAGGCTGAGGTGCAGAGAAGTTACTGTGAATGGGATTGGTAGTTGCCTCTTTCTTCACAGGAGGGTTGTCTTAAGGGTTGAATGAAAAAGTGGATATCCCAGGACTTTGTGTGTAGACCGTGACTCACCATATCCAGTTCACGTTTTGGAAAATGTATCCATCATCCAAGTATCATTCCCAAAAGTGACAGTTGATAGATGACCAAAAAGCCAGACTGTGATAGAGGTAAAGATGGAGTGAGGAAGGAAAAAGGAAGGGAAAGAGGTTTGGGAAGCAGAAATAGGGATAAGCAAAAGAAAAGGGATTAAATCCACCAAGTGTGACCACCTGTGTTTAGATGTGAGCGTGTATCGAGACTCATCCCATTTCCAGCCTCAGATCTGTGTGAAGTCAATAGGCTATCAATAGGCAATTATATTTTTTAAGGCTGAAAAGGAGCTGAGCAAGGAAATGACATATCTATTTGTATCAAGCTATGCTAGGGTAATGTTGTGAAGACAATGTAGGGTAATAAAGATTTTTATTTTCCTATTGTGTAGGTGTACTAGCATAGGTTACCATGGTCTTTTGTCTATTATAGTTTTTGTATTGCACATAAAAATTTTAAACACGTGTTCCTCCTTTTTGCCAAAGAATGCCCATTTCCCATGGGCAGAAGTGAAGAGCCTGCTCTAATTTCCTCGCATTCTTGTCCAGGCTGTTTAAAGAGAGCTGTACTTCTCTATGTTGAGGGCCCCAGGACTTGGTGGGCCAAGCAGTCACTGAGGCTTTTCTGTGTAGGTATGCAGAGGGAGGCAACTGAAATCAGAAATATACTGAGGCGTCTGCTCTGTCCTGCCCCCCAAACAAGGGGTAAAAGCTTGGATGGGATGGTACTCCAGAGGCATGATGGGAACATGCCCAGCTTCTCTCCTTCAGCTCTGATGTGACAGTACCTCATGCTTAGCAGGCATGGGAACATGCTGTGTTATGGGAACCCTGTAAAACTTTCTAGGGTATCTTGTTTCTGAAGACCTTTCTTTAAAAACCCTTCATCCAGCCCTCCCAAGTCCAGACCCATTCAGAAACTGAGGTCTTAGAGGCGGCGGTGGGGAGAGGGGGGGTGGTTAGTGTGTGTTTTAATGATGAACAAGTAGGTTCAAGCAATACAAATTCAATGAAAATGGGTCTTATGCCATACATAGTGGGAGGGTCACAGTTATCCAGTCTTCTGGGCCATTAAAAACATACTTTTTTAAGCCCTCGTTCATGTATGCATGTCTCTCCACTTTGATTAAGCAGAGAGCATAAGGAGAAGGTGCCATCTGTATGTGGTGTGAATGGGATATGAAATAATGTTGAATTCTGTAGAGATCTACTTGGCAAAAACTGGCTGCAAAGACTGGAGGGAAAAAATAACATTCCAGGGAGATAATAAGCTAGGTTTTTGGGACACATGTTGGCCTTGTTTTAACTATAGAAATCTGAGTTTGCTTAGACAGTACAAACTGCAGCAGATTCGATCTCATTTATCTCCAAAGCATGACATTTTTCCAGATTCTGTAAATCTAAAGAATTAAAGCAGCAGTTACTTTCTAGTATGGCTTCCTTTGTAATGAAAGCCCCCCTACTGTGTTTCCCAGAAAGCCAAAGATGTGATAGCATTCACATTCCATCCCACGTGCCTCATACAACTTTTAGCCTTGACCTGGAGATACTCTGTTTTCAGGCAAGTGGCAGAGTTCTGTGTGCCTGCTAACACAGCTGGGGGACTTCTCTGAGCCACAGCTGCCAGGCAGCCAAAGCACCCCGCTCACAACTTTCCATTATGGATTAAGCTGACTCTGCCAATCTCACTTTACTCAAGACACCAAACTGGACGCTTGCAAGACTAGTGCCTTGCAAATCTTTGAGATGCTTTTCTTATTATAGATGAAATATGAACATTGTGTTTGGGAACAGGATCCAACAAATGCCAAAGGTATTTATGTAAGTCATTCAGCTTTAGTACAACGGCCTCTTGAGAATAAAACCAAATAAGCTTTTAATAATTTTGCCCTTCTATTTCAGTTGGTGTTGCACATTTATTTGTATAATATGCTCAATTGAAAATAAGCTTCTTTATCAGGAATTTAATTAATATGTAAGGAATCAAGATCACCTCCAAAAGAGTGTGACTCTTTGAAGTCAAATCTTCTTAGGATTTCCCTGTGTGCCAAAAGAAACTTATTCAAGCCAAGTAAAATACGTTAATTCACTTTCTAACATTTTTTAAATAATTGATTATGCCAGAGATTAACAAATAGCTTCTCTATATTTTTGTTAGTTTTTAAAAACTTCTGAATTAGGTTAAAATTTTGCTGAGTTTTGCTGTATCAGGTCCATCAAGTTTTTATCTCAGTTGGCTTGGTCCAGAGATCCCTGTCTGTTTAATTTTTTGCATTGGTATGGGAGCTTTTTGAATTAGCATTTCAAGATTTCCTACATTCACTTCCATCCATTAGGAGAAAAGTTTAACAGTCATGTGGGGAACCTACAAGCTGGAGTTTCGGGTTCAGGAGTCAGAATGGAGGAGCCATACCTGCCCTCCAGCAGCCCTCTTTACTCATTCCCAGCCCTCCTGCTCATTCCAGTGATTTGACAGTCAGTGGAGCTGTGACCGGTAGATTACCTTACAAAACTGCAAATGCTTGGAAGGGTCATTAGTTTATACCCCGGTCTGGATTTGCAGAAAAGATACTAGGTTGTCAGCCCACTTTATAAGCCCATGAATTGATGACATACTATGTAAATGTAAAATAGTGATTAGGATCCAGTCCTTCCTGTCACATGTTAGGGGAGAGAAAAATACAGTTACCTCTCAGATGATTGGCCCCTTGCTCTGAGCGTAGATAGCACATAGGAGGAGCTTTATCGTAGCCTGGGGCTGGAGGCATGATTGTGCAGGTGGTATCCAGCTTGAAAACCAAAGGATATGTAGGTGTTTTCCAGAAAAAGATAGAGAAGGGGGCAAAGGATAATGGTCCACTTGTATTTGGGGTACTGTAAAATGTTTGGTATGGCTGGAAAATATGGCTAGAAAAGATTACTAAATGGGGGGGGTATTTAGAGATGAGGTGGAGAAGTAAGTAGGGGCTCACTGACCTATAAGGGGGAGTTTGAACATGATCACAAAGACCAGGGAGAGGCTACTGATAGGTTTAGGCAGAAAAAGTACGTGATCCAATTTAGAAAGATCACTCGATGCAGGTGGTATAGGGACTGGGAAGAGCAGGGGGCAATAAAACTGGAGACTGATGTAGTAAGAATCTGCTAACTAGTACTCTGGGTAAGAACCTATGGGCTGAGCTAAGCAGTGACCACGGGGATGGAAAGAAGCTCATGTATGGGTGACAACCTCCCAAGCAGACTCGGTAGGACTTGATGGCTGGTTGAATAAATGTGGCAAACTTAGAAGATGCAGAGTGAGAGGGACACCAAGTTTCAGGCTGGGGGATGCTAGTTCTGTTTATTCAGACAGGAACCAGAGAAGAAAGTACGGGTTTAGAGAGGAAGATATTTGGATTTTGACTTCTTGAATTTTGAGATGCTGGCCCCAAAGACAAAGGGAACATGGGCTTGGAATTCAGACTTGTACCACACATAAAGAGCTCAGACCCAAACCCTGAGGCACATGGCAGAAGAGGAATTCCACATACATGATGCTAGATGCAGCTCTTTTAAGAAGTACAAATAAAGCAATTCTCACATTCAGTAAGTAAGAGGAAACTGTTGCTTTAGGACAATGCAATTCAGGTGTCAGAAAGTCTATTCCTGAATTTGTGAAATTATGCTTTCTAAGATTTATGCTCAAAGGACCTACCCAGTGAGCAAGATCTGTTGGCCTGTTTCTTTCTTGGCAACATACGGGAACAAAGTATCACTCTCACAAATTACTGTGCTAAAGAAACCTCATTTGGCAAACATTTATTTAGTGCCAGCTCTGTCCAAACATGGCACTAGGCCTTAGGAATACAGAGATGAATAAGAAACAAAACTTGTCATTAAGAGCAAATACCGTGGGGGTTCACAGTACTCCTGTGCAGCAGGCTGGTGTCATGAGCCAGGTGGGGCTGGGAGGTGGAGGGACCCACCAGGAAGCACCTAACCCACCTGGGCGAGCCTGTCCCTTGCCTGTGCTCTTGCACAAGCAAGCCCTCTCTGCCTGGAACGCCCTCACACACAGGCCCCTTCCCTTTGCCTAACCTCTGTTAGTCTTTTGTGATCATGTGCAAGGTGTGTATAGGATTGAGTTCAGAAAGCCTAACAGAATGTCTGTTCATATATGGATTTTATCACTGATAGTAGCAATGCTATCAACAGAATATATATAGATGAGAATTTTATAGTGCTAAGGAGAAGATGACTGTTTTCTTAAAAAATCAATTAAAATTTTTCAATAGCTAAATTTTAATTTAAATCACATTTTACCTTAAAACTATCTCTGCTTAGAGTCTATAAGATGTAATTTTTGATGGTAGCAGAATCTCAGCATCGTTTGGATACAGAAACATCAAAGTTAGCTATCCTGCAGTAAGTTGATTTTTTGGCCATGTTTCCAAATAGGGAAGCAGTGTAGACAGTGCTATGCATTTCTGCCACATATACCACACACTAAGCAAGCATCGTTCCCCTTTGAGTCTGAGGATAGCAATTTGGGTGATGCCTTTGGGCCACATACAAACAGAGCTGACATGGTTCAGTTGTTACCTGGTGCCTGAACCCGTGCCGTGAACTTGGCAACTGTCATCTCACCTAATCCCCACAGCCACCCTATTAGTCAGTAGGAAACCCAGACATGGAAAGGTCACAAAACAAGTAGATGACCTATGTAGGGCAGACTCCAGGCAGTATAGCCTCAGAGCCCAAGCCTTTAATGTCCACTAGATTTTGAGAATTGGGGTAGGATTTTTTTTTTTTACCCATGCACTTGCCTTAGCCTCATAAAGGAAGCTCCATCTGGGAGCAGTGTTATTTTGTCATATGCTTCATTTTGCCGGTTTCATTGAACCAATGTTATTCATTCAATAGCCCCAAATCTTGTGGCTGACACAAACATAAACAGATAATATCAGTTTAACATGGTGAATTCTAAGAAAAACTGAAAATGCAAAGGAAGGAAGAACACTAAACACACGTGGGGCTGAAGGGCTGAGCCTGTGCTGTGTAGAGTGAATTGAGACTCAGCGGAAAGCAAATGGTGGCAAGGATGGTCTGGACAGAAGGACTATCCTGAGGAAGACAGAGTGGGATGAATTGCATAGGATAAGTTCCTAGCAGCAGTTGGATAGAGGGCCTTCTCCATCCATATCCCCTGAAGCAGATCACAAGGGGCACTTGGAAAGTTCTGGCCCCCACTCCGTGCTGAGTTCTCATGTCTTTGGGGGAGGCTCAGAAGTTTGCATTTTACAAGCTTCCCAGATTATTCTGAGGCACACTGAAGGTTGGTAAGTGTAGATTAAGATATGCTGGGAAATGATGTCATGTAGGTTTGGAAGCTGGATTGTCTGCTCCTGTTGGTCTTGGGGAATCTTTGAAGAAAGTGGAGCAGGGAACCATCTGTCTTTGAGATGGATTTAAGTGGGGCCAGGATGGGAGGCCTCGTCTGTGGCAAGATGGTAAAGACTCAGTCAAGGGCATGGATGGTAGAGAAGCAGGAGACGAAATTAGCAGGAACTGATGGATCAAAGTGTTGGGCGAGGACAGAGGCAAATCCAAGATGTTCGTGTGTGTGATATTCTAATGCTCCTACATAAGATTAGTGGAAAGGCTCATCATTACTGGAATGTGGGTCATTTATTTCAGCCATATTAAGCAAAGTCATCTTTCTGTATCTCTCATCAATAGGTGGAATGAGGGAGAAATTCATCAGTGCAGATGAGGAAGTGGGGGTCGGTGGACTACACTCTCACAGAAAGCCCAAGTCTGGCCCTCCGCTGCTATTTTGCACTTGACTTCACCTAACTATACCAACAGTATTTCTTATAGAAGTTATTCAGTTGGTGAACACAGTGAAACATCACTAGCGTCTCACTTTTCCACCTCTAGATTCGTCTTCCATCAGAAGATGGTGGACTGAAAGGGGAAATGTACACTGTTAAGAACAAGTTAGGGACATATAACCAAAATTAAAACCATTTTTGAAGTACCCATAAGCATTCCTGGAGCTCAGTGCACATACCAATTATATTTTATCATCCCAAGGGTATTGTTAAATGTTGACACACTTAGTACCACATGAGACCTGAAGTGGGAGAAAGCTAGATGTGCTTGACCCGTCCACAAGCTTCAGGTTGGTTGAAGAGAACTTACACCCACAAGGAGTAGTTAAATAATAACACGAGGCATACCCACCTCATTCCATACAGGTTTTGAAGTAGCTTATGTAAATGTCTAAATGGTCGGTCTTACGGGAATTAAAAAAAAGACTGACCTGTCCACAAAGCACCTCCAAAGACCTTTTTCTTGGCCACTACTAATATTTTGAGGTCTTTTTTTTTTCATGTTACCATACAAACTTGAGAGTAAAAGCATTTTTCAAAATTGTTATTCTTCTTACTCCTCACTAAGTCAGAAGAACTTTCAACCCATTGTTGGAATGATTAAAGCCTAATTATAGAGCGAGCAGACAGTCCCTAACGTTTCAATCTATAAATGAAAACAAGGGAAAGAAGAGTGTATGTAAGAGTCTTCATTTTTTTTTTTCTTCCTTTGGAATTTTCAGTAGTGTGTTAATTTGGTGGTGTTAAAGTTCAGTTACTAAACTTTACTGTTGAAAAGTTTTCTTTAAATTACAGCTGCTATATTTGTAACAGTTACAGAGCCTTCCCTCTATTCAGTGCCCGATAATAAGGGAAATTTCAAAGGAAATAGAAGGCGTAAGCCAACAAAGGGAAGAAAATAAAAAAGTCTCCAGCATCCCCCCTCCATAAACAGTGTCTGTGTAAACATGTATGCATATGAATCTATGTAAATTTCATAGGTATGAGATGCTGGCCCTAAGGGAATGCCAAGTAATGAGAAAGGGGAGAGAAATGAGAGGCAGCATGAAGAAAGGGGTTCCTGGGATAATTGGCATGTCTGGTGCCAGGTGGAATTGGTCTAGAATGATTTCATAAGGAATTTGAGCCTTGAGCCATATTTTGAAGGGAAGCTAAGGCATGGTTTGTCACAGAGGCAACAGAAATTTTGCCAGGTGGGGGAAGAATAGCGTATCTCATGACTCACAGCCTGAAGAGAGTGAAAAATGCTTCAAGGCAGTACAGATCACCAGTGTTCATTATCCATGGGCAGTACTGTCCTTGTGGTTCGCTGGAGTGGCTATTACTTCTGGCCTCAAAGCCTTATTAATCTTCTGATGTCCCATGTTGGTATTCCCTGGTGACTCCCATGGCCAATAGAACCTGAAAACAAGGGTCTTTCATAGGCAGACACTTCCCTCTCACCCTCATCCTACCCCTTAGAAAAAAAGATCCAGAAAGCTAGTAAATTGGGGGATAGCAGTAGTGGGGCTGGTCTGAAATTCCTGAAAGTTAATGCTGTTGGTTTCTAGAAAAGAATGAAAATAATAGGAGAGTAGGAGGCTCGAGACACTGGATCTGACATTTCTGTTAGATTTTCACTCTGGAGCTCCAACCTCTTTTGAGAAGTCTTACAGTGTGTGTACGAAAACATACTCAAAACCTTTCCGGACTGTGCGCCCCCCTGCTGGTGTGTATAATAATGTAAGATGCACAGTGTTTTGCTTTGCGGCGGGTGGTGTAGAGTACAGCTGAGTCATGGTCAGAGAAGAGGACAATTAGATAAGGGTGCTGACTGTTGAAGGAATCTTAAAAGCACTAATCAGGCATTATGCAATACACAAGTGGAAACCGTTTCAGAGTCCTGAGGAAGTTAGTAACATGAGCAAAACAACATCTGAGGAGAGTGATTTTAGCTGTCGCGCACACAGTGGATTGGACGCAGCAAAGGTTGGGACAGGACCATGGAGGACATGAACAAATCAATCCATGCATGAAGACCTGGAATCTTGAAAGCGGCAAAAGAGAACTCCTCTTGTCTACCACTGTTGTGTAGAAAGAGAGTTAAAACCCTAAGGATCTGAGCATAGTCCGCTAAGCATGCACGGATCATAAATCATGGCCGTGACACTTTGTGGAGAAGGGTAATGAATCTTTGAGTTGTGGACTTTCTGGGAAGAACAGAGCAAAAAGAGATTCCTATTAAGAATGGTACCTAGAAGCCTTGTGCATTTAAGAGTTTCCAAAGGAAGTGAAAACAACAAGATCAAAGATTTATATAGTCGCTTGTAATAGAGTTGTTAGGAAAATGAGAGTAGGCTGGGCTTGAGAAATTCATAAGGAATTATCAGAGATGGTAAAGTGTGTGTGGAAACAAGGGAATTATTTTATACTGAGATAAACTTAGGCAAGATACTGACAAGGTTCGATTGTGGTTATAACAAACATCTCTATTTGCATAATTCCATTGTCTGGAATCAAGTCAAATTAGCAAATCCTTTTTATTTCTTATTTATTACTAGAGTAGCCATCGCAGTATCTAGACGGTCAGCCATGTAGTAATCAGAGCTTTCATTAACTCTTTATGCTTCCTGTTGTCTTTGACTAAAGTCCATATAAAAGAGTGAAATTGACATCTATGATTTTCTTTGCCTTGGAAAAGGCAGCTTAGAAAGCCATACAGAGTTACTACAAGTTTTTTGTAATAATTAGGCACAAATTTAAAGCTAGCTGGAATCATTTTTAGTAAGAATTACAGAGTTAAACCCAGAATAAAATGTTACTTATACCCAGAAAGAAAATGATAATCATGAATAAGAGGTCACTTTTAGACTTAAGTGGCATACTTCATTTGTTTATGTATACCATGTAGCTAATAAAAATAGTTTTGTCTTATACATTACATGGGACCCAGCGCAGATATCAAAACCCGATAGGCACTCTAAATACTTGCTTTTGATTCATTTATCACTTTTGAGTTCGCTTTCTTCCTTGGAGATTTAGAATCTATTACAAAGCTAAGATCTCATCAGGTTTCTGACAGTTCATTTATCAGCTCAATACTACATAAATATACACTGAGGTCATTGCATAAAAGTTTTTAAGTTTAATGAAGATGATCATTCATTACTGAAAGTCCTTTGTAGTTAGTGACACTGATTTCCTGGGACTCAGTTATAACACACATGAAACCTGAGTGATAGGAGACAATCAGGTGAATGTGTTAAAGTTTGAGAAGTCCAATTCACTCGTCACCTGGAGACTGTATCCCATTCTCCAGACAGGCTCAGATCAGCACCCAGGAGCAAGACCCCGAGAGACCCATTCACAGGTGACCTGAAGAACATGCCACTCTTTCTTATGGTACTGGCCCTGTCTTGTGTTTGGGGGCCAGGATGCCGAAAAGACTCTCGCAGCTTGCCAAACTGGGCTGAGGTGGGAGATTTTACTCAAATATCTCTGTGACCTTCTAAGCCTTAGATTACTTGTCCAAAAGGGGTGATTTTGCACCCCGTTCATAGAAGTTGAGAGATTTAAATTTGGTTAGTGTCTGAGTACCGTTTACACAGTAAGTAGCACTTAATAGGTACTAAATAAACTGCTACAGCCAGCAGTTGCCAAATACTTCCATACTGAGTATTGTATAAAGACAGCCCTTGCCCTCTGAGAGCTCCTATTTCCGGGGCAGGAGATGGAGGAGAAAAGCAGCAGGTATTAAGTGATATGACACAGGAAAGGACAGGATATATAAGAAGCCAGCAGCGGATCCCTAAACACCTGGAGGAACTGAGAGAGACTTCAAGGGGGAAACTCTTGGGCAGTCTTGGGGAGACAAGTAGGCATTTCCGGGAACAGAACGGGGAAGAAGGGCTTTCCTAGCAGAAGGAGCAGCAAGGGCAAAAGCATGGAGGGGTAAGAGCTCTTACTTGTCCCTTCCCTGCTGCAATGCTATCGTTATTTATACTTGCGGAATTCCAGGGCTTGGAGAGGCGGTGTGTGACTGTTCGAGGTTAAGAACACACACTGTGGCTGCAGTCTAGATTCCGATCCCGGCACTGTCGGTGATGGTACTCAGGCCTCACGTGCCTTCATCTGCACAGTGGGAAAGGAACAAGAAGAACTATTAGCAGGATTATCCTGAGGATTACACAAGGTGATAGGTTGGAAGTGGAAAGGGGATGCTAAATGTTTCACGTTAGAGTAAATTCTGTAATTATTTCAACCAGCGGTTCCCGAATACCTGCTCTGTGTAAAGCAGAAAGAGTGGGTGTTTGGGGAGAAACCAAAATGAGATAGGGCCCTATCCTCCAGGAAATTTATAACCCAGTAGCAGAGATGGATAGGCAAACAGTTTGCAGTGCAGCTGGAAATTAAAGAGCTACGTGGAGGTTGAGGCAATGTGTGGGAGCATCACTAGAAAAGAAATCTGTTCCAAGGAAGAGGAGGAATTCTTGGGAGAAGTTAGTTCGGTGTAGACTTTTTGCCCAGTGCTCATTGTGGCTTGCTTTGGCTCCGTCGTGTGTGACTCTGGGCAGGTCATCCAGGCGCACTGTTGGGTCTGTTTCATTCCCTGTGGCCGACTTTGCCTTGGCTCCTCTCCCATTTACCTGGACGACATTCAAATGCTTCCCTTAGAACTGAAGCTGGAAGGGTAAATAAGGTAGGTTTCTATCATCAGCCTAAAAGAGATGCGGGAAGAGCAGGAGCTGAGGGCGGTCAGGAAGTGAGGACTTTATCTCCAGTGGGAAGACGTCAGGTTACAGGGAAGTCCCCCAGCCCTAGGCTTTGGAGCCCAGTCCCAGAATTCCCCTGCCAGCCCCTGGGCTGTTCCTGTTCTGTTGCTCTTGGTTCCCTGGGCTCCAAAGACTGCCTGCATTCAAAGCAGCTCCCTCAGACTTGCAGGGTGCCACCTCCTTTGCCCCCCCAGTGCATTGTAAGGCCTGCATTGTGCCTGGGAAGCCAGATCTGAGAAAGCAGAGAAGTGAGAGCAGCACCCTCCCCTGCACCCGCCAGGCTTTACAAGGGTTCCCACATCTCCCAGGGGCTACCAGCTCCCAGGAAGGAGCTGGGTATCTATTAGCCTCCAGCATCTTTTAGCAGTTGGGTCCAAGCTACCCTGTTTCTGGCAGGACCATCTCACGGAGGCTGGTTTGTGCCTGACTCTGCCCCACGGTTTGAGCTCTGATAACGTACCAACCACCCTTTTTGGTCAGTCTGATCCTGGGAAGAGAAGCTTGTAAGTCAATGCTAACTCAGTCATCTTTGCCTTTGAAAATCAAGGGAAAGGTGAATGTGAGCTTTAGCTTAGAGTTGCAGAAAGGACAAAAGAGGGACATGATTCAAATAAATGTTTAACTGACAGCCTGATTTTTGCCCAGAGTAGTTTAGGGAATTCTTTCTGCAGTGTGGTATAGTAGTTAAGAGCACAGATGTCTGAGCCACAGCAACTTCAAGTCTTGGCTCTGTCACATTTTTAGCTGAGTGGCCTTGAGTAAGCAACTTTACCTCTCTCAGCCTTAACTGCATTGTCTGTGAAATGGGCATGATAATTCACAGTGCCTCCTCACAGGGTTGAAATCAGTCCTCCTTGAGTTGGTATGTGTTTGAGTATTCAGAACAGTGCCTGGCACCAGTCGGCACTGTGCAGGCATGAGCTCCTACGCTTGTTATGGAGCGCATAGAGAAATTTGGGGTGAACTTGTTCTCTTGATGACTCAGTGGGCATATCTGAGGATCTAATATCTCTGAGGCCCTATCCAAGGCTTTTATGAAGTTTAGGTAATATGCATGTTCAGTTATGGAGTTCATTGGCATTCATAGGTTTCTGAGAAAGATGGCTGTAGAGATTTTCCCCCAAATTCTGGAATAGCATAAATGATTTTTTTCCTAATACATCACATACAAACATGAAGACAAATCCCAGCCTGCGGTATACAGAGCCACACCTCTGTTTGAAGTGCCTGTAGGCCACTCCAGGGTGTGTGCAAATTGTGGATACAAAGACAGATTTTCATGATGCAAGTTTCCTTTTTGAGACTCGGACCAGCCTGATTCATTCACCATTGTGTGCTGTGAAAATTTAAACAGCTTTGAGCTGAACACCTGTGTCTTTGTCCTGGGTCTTGCCTTGCAAAACAGGATTTGATTGGACTTCTCTTTTTAACACAGTTACCCACCTCCATGCCTGCGTTTCTGCATTCCTACCTCATAGTGCTTCAATCAACTTTTCAGAAGAAATAGCCAGACTTGAAAGGATGCAAAAATAACCTGAAAGTCAGATAGAAAATCCTCTTTGTGCTGTGTTTATGTTTGATTAAAAATGAAGCAGTGTGAAATGTGTCTACCGTAAGGTGATTACAACGTCTTCATTATGTCCTTTCCGAGGTGCGTCTGTTTAGGCATTAGAGAAAAAACTGAAACCAGCCTTTCCCCCCCGCCACACTTGTAGTTGGGTAAATTTGTGACCTGCAAAATGACATCAGAAGAATAGAGTAAAAAGTAGGGATCCAGAAGTCAGTACTTACAGACCCGTATGCCGTAGGCCATCATGACAAATTATGGAAGACCCAGACCACTGTCCTTTCCTATACTGAGTACTTGCTGATGCTTCTAGGGATAAACGCTGCTTGGAGTCCAGAAGTGAGTCTGAGATCATCTTGGTTCTCCAGCAGGGTGTCCTCTAGGAGTGCATTGCAACAAATCATCACCATGATGCGAGGTGACGAGCAAGTGCCATGATAGAGTCAGTTGCGTTTCCTCAATCTTTTTGGTCTTGCATGAAATTTAAAAGGACCGAGGGATTTTTTTCCACGTGGGAGCATCAGGAAAGACCTCAGGGGAGAGGGGTTAGAGTTGGATCTTGGACCTTGGGAAGGATTTCTGCAAATAGAAATGGGAGAGAGTATGTTCTAAGCAAAAAGCGTGAGGAAGGAGCACAAAAGCAGGGATGAGGCAACAGAGGCACAACAGGGAACATCCTGCAAGGGACCCAGGTCCTGGTGTGCTCCCGAAGCTTTGTGATTATTGTGCATTTCTCAGCTAAATGCCTTTATGGTTATCGCCTTTTTCAAAAAAAATCGAAGCTTTAATTACTGTTATAAATCTGTTAGGCCATCTTGTTATTCTTGCTGAGCAGATCTGTGTTACTGTCTCTCTCTAAAGAGGGCCGTGGTGTAGCTGGTGGTGTAACTGTGATAGATCCCTTCATTGGCATAAAGGTAGGTATGTTAACCACGATAGTCATTTATGTCCTTTTAACCCCGTAAAGGAATGAAAATCGGATCTAATTGAATTCTGGCTCCCTTCTCTCAGATGAGGTTTCTACAGAAAATATTATTTTCCCCTTTTTGATAGTTGCTTGGTTTCATGGATCCAGTGAGTTGAGTGCACATGTATTTCTCGGGACTGGTCAGTTGGTGTCTTTCAGAGTTCACACAGCAGCCTCCTTTCCAGCAGCCCAGCCACTCCCTTCACGTATGGGCAAGCCTATGTTTGCCAAGCAGCAAACTTTTAAGTAAAATCCTCTCGCCCTGGACAAAAGAAATGCATAGTTGGAAAGTCACTTGTAAGACTAAGTAGCTCTACGCAGCGAAAATATTTACCAGCTTTTAACAGAAACATGTGAACAAAAGATTATTCAAATAACCTAAGCTTGTCATTACGACTATGTAAGTCTATGGTTTCATGGCCTCTGTTTATTTAGTGTTGACTAAGGATGGTAACCACATTGATCTCTTCCGAGAAACCGTCCATGGGCTCTACTTTCTTTTTGTTTCATCTGCCTCCTAAAGCATTTCCTTGAATGCTCATGTGCTCCTTAACTCTCTTTCCTTCTGCCTCTTGCTCACTCTTGTCTTCTAACCACATCTGCCCTTCTCCCTGTCAACTTGTCCTACTTCTAGACTTAACCATCCACTATCCTTCTGGATACCCCGCTCCGCCTGGCGCATTTTGACCCTGAAGTCATTTGTAGACCTACCTCATTTAACGGATGTTAATTGAGAGCCTCCTCCCTGCTGACATGGTGCGGGTCCAAGAAATGGGTTTTCAAAGGCAGCACTTGCCCTTTGGGTACTCATAATGTCATAAGGTGAGACAGGCAAGTAAACAGCCCATTACAGGACAGAAGTGCTGGTGCAGCTGAAATTCTACTGGAGAGGGCGGCGGGAGGCTTAGCGACCCGCGGGCGGACAGAAGAGGATGGGAAGATGAAACCTGTCCCAGCCACAGCCCCTCCTGGGGCTGCCTTCTCCAGCCCCCACCACCTTACTGTCTGCTCTTTGGCATTCCTTACAGACCCCTGTTTCGGTACTTCTTAGGCTATAGGTCTGTGCTTGTTTTGTCCAGCCAGTTCCTGTGAGTAATTGTACACCTCGAAGTGGATAGCGGGTAGGACACATCCCATAAACTGTGACTTCCCCAGGCTTGGTCTTTTCATCTGTAAAGTGAGAACAGAGATTTAGAATTCTTGCCAAGGTTTTTCTGGCTTAAAAATAAATAAATAAATAAAACCTTACGATTATCAGCTAAAATAAGTAGATATTTATATGGAAAACCATATAGATGTTTTGCCTTTGTTCTGTGATGATGCAGACATGATTTAAAAGTGAATTTCTTGGGCGCCTGGGTGGCTCAGTGGGTTAAAGCCTCTGCCTTCGGCTCAGGTCATGATCTCAGGGTCCTGGGATCGAGGCCCGCATCAGGCTCTCTGCTCAGCAGGGAGCCTGCTTCCTCCTCCCTCTCTCTGTCTGCCTCTCTGTCTACTTGTGATCTCTTGCTATCTGTCAAATAAATAAATAAATAAATAAATAAATAAATAAATAAAAGTGAATTTCTTTAGTAGAATTAATTTCTAAGGATAAAGAGGAGAGAAAATGTCTTTTTTTTTTAAATAGTTGTGAATGTGAAAGTTTGCTATCAATGCCAAAACAGTAGCCTTGAAGGAAATGTATAGTCAGAGGGAAATTATACTTCCTTGAATCAACTTTGACTCTAAAAGTCTCTGTTTTCTGTCTTAAAAAAGAGAAACTGAACTGATTGTTAAATCGAATATGTATCCTAATGCAGTTTAGTGACCTTTCCAAAAATCATTTTGAAGTAATTCCAAAGATTCTAAGAAATATAAGGATCTCGGTTGTTTCAAAGATTTTGAGTCTCAGTTTGGGTCCTCAGGACTCATCACAATTAGTAGAAAACTTATTTCTTTAGCAGAACAGGGAACAGATGTAGTTTTTAATTCACAGTAAGCCTTACCAGACCACTTCTTATGTGTGCAAGAGCACTGAAATGTAACTGGGTTTTTTTCCACTATCAGTTCACATAGCAGCACTTGGAAATTTAGAAATTCGGAATCACTCCCTGTCAGGCCAGACTCTACTGTGAGTTGTCATTACAGGTGGTATTTGAGTCTTTAGAAACCTGCCTTGATTATTTTTTTTATTTCGTTTTCATTATAAAGCCTTCCTGGGAAATGATTTTTGTTTTATAAGCTTAATTTAGTTTAGCTAGTATTTATCATTTAGTATTTGGGCAGGCCCTGGAAGGCTTATTAGGAAGATCAAATACACACACAGTATAATTAACCATCAAGGTAAGAAAAACTGCCAAGCCAAATGTTTAAAGCCAGATTATTCTATCACCCCTTTCATGAATTTCCAGTGTAATAGAGAGGATAAGACAAATAAGGGAGCATGTAGTTAGCCAATACCATGAGTTTTATAGAGGGACAGATAGACCTGAAGTAACCACAGGTGGGTTAGGTAGACAAAGGCTTCATTTAAGAAATGGATTGTAAATGGCATTTTGAAGGCAGAGGTGGCAGCATTGTAAAGACCTGGGCATGCCTACAGTGAGGGCCAAGAACAACCCAAGTTCATGGTGACTACGGAGGACTAGAAAGGGGATCCACTGTCAGTAACGTTGCCTACTAAAGACTTGTTAACAGAATGTATTTTAAACAGATCATGCTACTGACATATGCTTATGTAAGTGGTGATTTTTTAAATTTTAATATTCTCTGTTTTTTGGATAAATGATACATGTTCATCATTCAAAATTTTAAAGTTCAGAATGGAAGACTGAGTGGTAAATCTTTCTCCCATTCCTGACTCCAGCTAATCAATTCCTTTTCTTAAAGACCACCAATGTTATTAGTATCTTCATAAAATTTTTTTGACCCTTACACATACAAATATACATTTTATCCCCTTTAACACAAATGTCCCTTTAACACCACAAGTCCATAATTGCTTTCAAGATGTTTTTGGTCCAAATATGTTTTAGAATTCCAAATTTATTGGATTTTAGAAAAGCAAAATGACGCTTATAGCATAAATTACTTAATATCTACAGGGGGTCGGAACAGCATGGAGTAATCAAACATATTAATTCTCCAGGGAACCTGAGTAGTCACACCAAATGGGATAAATAAGAACCATACATAGCCTCCTGTCAGTTGCATTCGGGTGTTACTGTCAAATAAGTTTTGGCATTAAACTTGAAATTTTTCGTTTTTAAAGCTTTTGAGATGTTGGAATTACAGATAAAGGATTGTAGCCTAAAATACATGCTGTTCTGTACCCTGTTGTTGTTTTTTCATTAGTAATGTATATTGGAAACCATTCCGTATCAGTACATAAAGAGCTTCCTCATTCTATAAACAATCAGAATTGATTTCATATACTACTTTTAGAAAATAATTTAAATATATATATAGTGCTTTGTGTACATATAAGTTTATGTGTATATAGATATATAAGACTCCTATGTATTGGTGCAGTTAAGAGCAGAAACAGGTCTGGATCAATTATTTTCTCTAAGGCTTTTTACAATAATGCCTTTTTAAAAAAAATAGTAATAATACCGTTTTATCACACACACACATGCACATCACAGTTGAGCCAAAGCAACAGAGCCATAATATACAACATTATAATTTGTTCAGTGTTGGGTTAAAAAAAAAAGAAAAGGCCTAGGTAACTAGAATTTACTTTTCAGTATTCCTTAGGAGAATTCTTTGCCAAGTAAACATATGCGGGTTTATTTGTAACTTCATTATCATTTTTTTGTAGCCTAGTTGCTACCAGGGAAGGCAAGAGGCTGTTTCAATAATGGAGACACTCTTTTTAATTGGTGTGTCAGCACCAATGACTGAAAGGAGAAAGACTGGTAATAGCATGCGCTGTTGTCACCGTGCACCGGTGTTTCGGCAGAGAAGTCTGACTAAATAAGGCAATGCCCAAGTGAGCCTTATCAGCGCTTGACCGCAGTCACGGACAGGCAGCTGATGAACGGTGCCTGTCCGCCCGCTGGCCATTCCTTAACGTCTTGGCAGAGGTGCGTTTATCACCTCCCTCAAAAGTTCCTACCTGCAGAGCTCCAAGTTGTTGCCACCTGCATTTTATTTTCTTTAAAGCTGCATGTGAAACTTAAAGGCTGTGGAGAGGATGAAAGAGAGAGAGCTCAGTTTACTGTTCCAAAAATGTGTTATGCATGTAAGCATACTTATTTTTAGTGATGTGTCAGTGGAGAGTTTGTTTAGGAGTTCATTCACCACTCCTGGCTCTCGACAGCTTTTTCCCCAGCCGCCACAGCGCCGCCCCAGCCGGCCTCTCAGAGGCTGGGGTCCCAAGGAAGGAGATCTGTAGCTACGGCCACCCCTTGGACTCCTTGGGTGCAGGCTGCAGGGCAGGCAAAGGAGGACGCAGAGGAGAGGAAGGGGGGAAATGAACTTTTAATCCCATCTAGTCATTAGTTTGCCTTTTAGCTTTTCATCTCTCTGGTCTCCATTCTGCATTGTTTGTACTTGCCATTTTGTGAATCTATAAAAAGAAAATGGAGCAATTTTTGTAGGAATCAATACAAAGGTGCAATTTGAATGCCAGCAAGTACGATTTTCCATTAATATTAGTATTCCAGCCTACCAACTGGGCTTCTAATCCAGGCTTGGTTGTGCAGTGCTTGGGGCCTGGGGGTTGACTGTGTCCACGTGGACGCGTCAAAGAGCTTCCCGAAGGGTGCAATTGTGTGCTGTACACTGTACAACAGAGCTAAAAGTCAATGTGGAGACAAAGCTCTGACCTGGATTCATACTGGTGTCCATCTTCTGCCCTCCTTCTCTGTCTTCCCTCCCTCCCCCAGCCTTCTCCCCTCCTCCTTCCTTCCCTCTCTCCCTCCCCCCTTCCTTTTGTTTTCTTAACCCTTTAGTGTAGAAGGTTAAAGTAATCACATTCCTCGGGTCCTGGCTTTCTGTCTGCACCCCTTAATGGAAGGGCCCTCTTTTCTTTTCCTTCTTTCCTCTTTATCGGTTTCCCCAGGCCTGTTCCCTTCCCCTCCATAATCGCCAAGTAATAAGTGTTGATTATACGCCATTTTCTGTATAAATAGAAAAAGTATAATGTCATTTCTAGGTATTTTTAGTTTATATGAATGGCACTGTATCACACCACTCATTTTCTTTTATAGTCATTTAACATACTAATAACATTTTTCATTTTTTATATAATGCTAAAGTTTTGGGTTTGTTTGTTTTTTTGCCACTCAAGAGTATTTTAAGATGTACTCCTGGCCTCCATGCAGCCCTAAGTACACCTGGGCTGTCGGCTCTGACCCCTGCACAGTATTCTAAAGTATGCACGTGTCCGACTTTGCATACCATTCCCGTAGTGATGGATGCCCAGTTTGCCTCTAACACCCCACTGTCACAAACAGCGCTATAATAAATGTTGTGTTCAACTCCCTTTTAAAAGCCAAGATGCAGTTCATTGAAGTGCCAATAGGAAAATCCCAGGGTACCTATTTAAATGCAAATGTATACATTCTAAAGTTCTTTGAAAGTTTTTGTGTAGTTTGGAATAATGTTGGTACTCACCACAGAATGAGTATTCTTGGCATCTCTGTCCTGATGGCACAGAAAAAAATAAAACTTTCTGGTAGAGTGTGGAATGCATTCTGTGGTTGGACAGATAGCCTCTGGGTCCTCTGTTTTAGAGTAAAATATTCACACATCTTCCCTAATAATAGTTTGAGTCTTTGACAGGCAAGGCTTGGCAGAACATTCTAGGCTAGTATGAGGGACTGATCTTATTCACACTCTGTAATTTAAGGTCACGAAGTGCGGGAAGAACACAGGCTTTGCAGTCAGGGAATGTCTTAACTCTACCTTGGGCAAGTTATTTAATCTCTCTTAGCCCTTGTTTCTTCATCAATAAAATTAGGATTATAGAGCCCTCCCCAAAGGAACATCAAAAGGATTAAATAAGCTAATATATGACATGGATCTTGTGTAATGTGTGACACACAGTGATCCTCTCATAAGGAGTAACTGTGGAACATTAGAAAAGTCTCGTCAGCTCAGATTGGATTAGACTTCTCACACGTATTTCCAAGACCAAGCTTTGTCATTTTTCTGTAGCCTCTCCCCATCTTCCATCTGTCGTAATGTCAAGGATGGCTGACGGTTGGCACTCCTGGGAAGGGAGAGGCTGGCGGTGGGCGGCACCAGTGGTTATAAGAAAAGGCCAGGGTGTGGGAGGGGGAAATCCAACTGTGTTTAGGAAGATTTATCCCATGACCTAATATCATCAAAGTATGAATGTGAGGAGATAATTGTGGGCCGAGTGAGATCAGGATTGGGTAGCTCCCACTAAGCACAGCGGACGGATGAGAACAGGTCTGGCACATCATGGGGAGCCAGGGCTGGGTAGTTGGATCCTGGCAATCAGAAGAACATTGAGCATCCTTTACAAACTCTCATGAAAACAATGTATGCTTCTCAGGCTTCAGTTAGAAACTTATCCAAAGATACTTGCTTCCAAAGAAAGTGGCGTTATTTTAGTGTGTTAGATACTAAGACTGGGTCTGTTTGCCTGAAATAATTGGGTAAACACATCTGTCCACTTATATTTTCAGCTCTCTTAACCAGTTTGGCTCACCGAGGGATCAGTAGGGTTTTTGGTCCTACTATATTAAGGCTAGCCTTAAATGCCCAAGTGACCACTGGTAACATTCTGATCTGGGGAGGACAATGGTAAGCAGAGTGGGTTTAGCAATGAATTTCCAGCTGATTATTAGTTTATGTGTAGCTCACAGGATTGATAAGAACCTTTATCTGAATGATCAACTTAGTGTAAATTCATTTTATTGGGATTATATAGGACTTAAATACAAAAACCAGTGTAATAAGCAAACAATTATTACAAGTTGGCAGATTTCTCGCCATAACATTTTAATTATTTCCAGCTGATAGGCAGCATAATATGGAAGAAAGAGCATAGGCTTTTTCATTAAACATACCTGGGTTCAGTCCTGATTCTGGTGTACTTTGGACAAAACACTACGTTTTTGACTCCTTATGCATAATAGAACAATAACCTTGAAGGACTGCTGGAGGAGTCCAACACAATAATTTCATTCATAAAGTATTTAGCAAAGTTCCTGGAATATATATGCCCAGTAATTGCAGGGTAGTGTGTGTGTGTGTGTGTATGTATATATATATAATCAGTGTGTGTGTTTGTACACACTCATTATAGTAGTTATATAAATAGGAAAATGTTAATTTTTACATTTCTCTTCAGGGACTTCAGATCGTTTTTCAATGTCAAACCTAACTCTAGGATATTTACTGCCTGGTTGCACTATGCTATGTGGAACCCACAGTAGTCAGTGCATTGTTGTCTTTCCTCCCCACCTTGCTTTCCCTGTTGCCCTCCTTCCTTTTGTGTGGGCTGTTCCTTCCCTGCCCTCCCATACATTTCAACACTAAAAAGAAGGGTGAGGCGTGCCTGGGTAGCTCAGTCAGTTAAACATCCAGTTCTTGGTTTCAGCTCAGGTCATGATCTCAGGGTCCCAGGATTGAGCCTCAAGTCAGGCTCTGCACTCAGCCGCGGAGGGAGCTGGGGGACAGGGGTTTTCTGCTTAGGATTCTCTCTCTCCCCCTCTGCCCCCTCCCCCCACTCATGCACACTCTCTCTCAAATAAATGTTTTTTTAAAAAAAAAAGGTGAATGCAATAGTAGTATAATGAGCTGAAAAAAAATAAGCAGGAAACATCTGTCTGCTGAAAAGTAGCCCAGCTCCTGGCAGTCACACTTGAAACAGCCGTCTCTGCGCATCAGCATCCCCTAACACAGTCCCCTAAGGATGGCAGGTCCCCTGACTTTCACCACCATATGGCTGGTGCAGTGATACCTTTTGCCCAACTTGTTAGGAATATGACTACTTTGCATCCTGTATGTCTGTTGTAGAACCTCCTACCATGCCATTGCCATGGGTGCTGGCCTGGGGAGGCTGGGGTCACATAATACAGACCTCCCGTGTGTGCGTGTGTGTGTGTGTGTGTGTGTGTGTGTGTGTGTGTGTGTGTGATGTAACCATTTTCCCTCTAGGCCTGAGCTTCCTGGTCCACATAAATGAGTTGCAACTAAATGATTTGAGGTCTGTCTCTGTTTCCAGATTTTGTAAAATATGTTGATATAATGATTAATAACTCCAGCTTTAATTAACAGATTATAGGATATTTAAAGACTGTGGCCAGCATTAGAGATCCACTTATAAAAATAATCCACCATGAATCCTTGAGGACACTTGGGCTTTGCTCATATGTATAAACACCTACTGCTAGATTTTTTTTTATCTATTTGTTATAAAATACATACAACTTGAGTTCTTTCCACAGTTGAGCTGATTGCTGCGTACAAGCCATCATTTAGAGTTCTTAATCATTCCAGTTGTAGGATAGTTTTAGTTGGAAGGTACAGCTGCTTCTCCTACTTGAATCTGATGCCCTTAACTTTATTTACCAAAGCAAAATAATTCCTCAGATTTAGCAGGAAGACTATTATCACTTTAAAAAAATAAGTAAATAAAAGGAGGTCTAGTGTTTACTTGTATGTAATAAGCAGATTTCTAGAAATAAGTGTAGCTGCCACAGTTTCTGAATATTCAAGCTGAAGAGAACTTTAGAATGCCTTACTTTTCCTGGGTAGGTGCACCCCTCAGAGTTTCTCAGTCTTCATGCGGGGGCCATGGACAGGAGGCCGGGGAAAGCTGAGGAGGTGGAGATAGGCCCCTGTAAGCTATAACATCAGCACTTTTACCCCATTTTGTATAGGGCGGGAGAAAGTAGGTTAAGTTTGGTTATAAGAGCGAATTAAAGGGGCTCAGTCAGTTAGGTGTCTGCCTTCGGATCAGGTCATGATCCTGGGGTCCTGGGATCCAGCCCTATGGTGGGCTCCCTGCTCAGTGGGGACTCTGCTTGTCCCTCTCCCTCTGCCCTTCCCACCCCCTGCTCCTGTTCCCTCTCTCTCTCTTTCTCGAATAAATAAAATCTTTAAAAAAAAAAAAAGAATGAATTAGAATTGTTCTCATTCTGACTTCTTAATTTTATGGATGAGGAAGCTAATATATCAGAGGGAGGTGAGAGGCCTCTGGTAAATAATAAGGAATCAGCAATAGAAGCCAAATCTCTTACACCCCACGGAAAGCTGCTCTACAAGTGCTCAGACACCTGAGGAAGCAACAGAACCAGCTGCTTTGTGTCAGGAACACAAAGTCATGAAGCCCATCGGCCATGCCTTCAGAGGACTGAATGCATGCGGCTGTGTCTGGAGAAGTGAAGACCACTAGGGCCTTCAGTATTGTCTTCTGCTTGCCTTCCAAATTTATCCTCTGGTTTACTTTCAAAACTTAAGCCTCCTGTCAGGTAAAAATTTTTGTTGATGCAATTTTAGATCTGCTCTCAAAGAAATTGAATCCATGTTGGAAAAGTTGAACAAGGGATAGATCTAAGATCCTGAGTTTAGCCCATGCCAGCTCTACATTGCTCAAGGAAAAGTAGACCTCTGTGACCTTAGGCAAGGAAGCACATCAGGCAGGCCACATACCAGGCTACAAATAGAGACTTTGTGTCTCCACATCCACACACCGAGGTTTCCAGAGTAGAAAGAGTGGCCCCATGGGTTGTGGTAGCTTCTAACTGGTAACAACTCTGTAGGTGTGTCCGGGCATGTCTGCAGATTTGCAGGTCTCATGATATTCCCACAACAAACACATTGACAACCAATTTGTGCCCCCAAGGCTTTTAAGTAATCTGTCCATGGTTGCATGGCTTGCATATAGTGGGACCAGGGTGCACATACAGGTCCTCTGACTAGAGCCCTCCTCACCTCTCTGCTGCCCCTGCTTCACTTGCATAGTCACTCACTGTCCTTTCTCATGAAGGTTAAGGAGTTTGGCACAGTCGGATGCCCAATTCTGTCTGGTTACTTTTCTGGTTGCAAAGGTACAGAAATGGTGTATAGATTGCTTCCCTTTGTGTAGAAAAGGAGGATATAGGAACTTATATTCCAGTCTTCTTGTGTATAATTAAAGAAACTCTGGAAGAGTCTTTAAAAAACAGCAGCACTGGTTAGCTGTGGCTGGGTTAATACGAGGGTATGAATAAGGACAAAGTAAGAGGGAGATTTTCCCATTATTTTTTTATATTGAACCATTTTGAATACATTACTTATTGAGCAAATTAATTTATTAATTAATTTATTTTTAAGTTATTCAATTAATTGAATGGGTAAATATTACCATGGATAAATAATGATGTTGAGTGTTCTACGCCCAGCTTTATCTGCGGTATCTGTTCTTAGGTTCTAACTCTGCAAAGTAGGTCCTGCCACTATTCTCAATTTACAGAAGATGAAACAGCATCATAACAAGAGCAGGTAACTTGCGCTGGGTTCCAGGCTAGTGAAAGGTGAGAGCTAATTTGCATCCAGGCAGCCTGACTCGAGAACTCATGTTCGTAACCACTATAGGCCAGGATTAGACAGACAGCAAGAAACTCAATTTTGAGTGTGTTCCAATATGATGTAAGAGATATTTTTAGTTTGGCACTTTTGAAGTCTGTGAATCCTAAATAATGTGTCCACATCTATAGAGCAAGTCCAGGGAGACCGTGAAATTTCTATTATGCTAATCTAATCCAAGGATTACATTTATGCTGTCGTTGTGACAACATGCTGTGGATTGAGGTATTGGGTTTTCAATGCCAAATATTACAAATGCTGAGACACCCAAGGACATGCTGAGGGCAATAGGTGGGGAGGGAACAGTCAGAGCCTCCAGATGGCAGGAGACAGCAGGGACCAGGATGGATGGCAAGGTGGCCTCAGGGTGGTCAAGCAGGCAGAAGGCTCCCATTGCCACTACCACAGGGGTGAAATGCCCACTGCAGGGGGTTTGCTGTGTGTCACCCGCTGAAACCCCAGTAAAAGACAATAGAACTTCAACATCTTATAAAGGTCTGAGGGAGGCGTTGCAACCTGGTTTAAAAAAAAGAGCCCATATCTTGGAGTAAAATCATTTGAGAATCTGGCGTAGCTAGTAATCACTTGTTACTTGATAGCATTGATTATACTCTTATTTCAACTAAAAATTGTCCCTAAAAGTTTATTCTATATAAGAATCAACTCATGCAAAAAGAATATATATGCTAATTTAGAGCATATCTGGAAGAAAATATTTATCTTTTAGTAAATCCGGGCAATAAGGAAAAATAAGTATTCACAGAAAAGAAAGATTACCATGGGGAAAGTCTATGGCTTGGCTAGATTTTGGGGGTTGGGGGGTGCACAGTTCCTCTCTTCCATTCAGATTTGCTCCCGCCACTCACTAGCTCATAACCCAGGGTGGTTAAAGCTCTTGGAACAGATAATGCAAGTTAAACCTGGCATGTAAAAAGCACTCGAGAAATGATAATGACAATTATTATCGTCCCCATCATCATCAACAGTGGCTTGCTTAACTTACTACAATAAATAGGTCCCAGGCGTTTCTATTTCTCCAATGGTGATACTTTGTAGAGTACAAGTCATTGAAATGCCTAGAAAGCCTCTACCCCTGTCCTTTGTGTCTCATGCCGTCAGTGCTGCCTAATGACGGGAGGCAGGGCTGACCTCCAGGCCACTGAGACCACAGACGACAGCTCACTGCTCTGCTCACGACTTCACAGCTCAGTGTGGTCTTGTTCAGGTCACGTGAAGCATGGACCCATGGCTGCTGTAAACCTCCGGGTCAGGTCCCATCGATTCAGCCCTTCTCTACAGTCCCCCAAACCCAGAAATGTGGCCTGTGCCCCTTTGTTTCCAGCCCCTACCACCTATGGCTTTATTGCTTTATTTTTCTGTCCATTCCTCTCCCGGGCTTTTCAAGAAATATGATAGAATTTCTCTTTTCCTTTACCCTGTCCTTCCTAGAAACAAAGACACATAAGCCCTTTGTTGAGTTTAATCTTGGGACGTGTGCAATCTGTGTATGTGTGTGTTTTAGTTGATAATGCCAGAAGCACACAATATAATAAAAGTTGAACTAGTAATTAAGACGTTATTTAAAAATATCTTTTCAAGTGCTAATAATCATTTAAGGTTTTTTTTTTAAGATTTTATTTATTTATTTAACAGAGAGAGACACAGCGAGAGAGGGAACAGTGGGAGAGGGAGAAGCAGGCTCCCACTGAGCAGGGAGCCTGATGTGGGGCTCGATCCCAGGACTCTGGGACCATGACCTGAGCTGAAGGCAGATGCTTAACAACTGAGCCACCCAGGCACCCCTTAATTTTTGTTATTGTTGTTGTTTTTAAGCCAGAATTGGTCTCATCCTTCCCTTGATGATGACCTAAGTAGATGACTCTCATAAAGACCTTTCTGTCCCTGCGTTCTCAGAGCAGGGAGTGCAGAAGAGCCCACTTCCTATCCTTGTTATAGGAGGAAAATCCTGGTGATGGTATTGCAGTTACATTAAGGGATTTGAAGTTCCTTTAGGGACATTATGTTTCCATTATCTGTTCTGCTCTAGCCACAATCACACTCGCATTGGCAGCATTTCCATGGCAGGTTCCTGATCCAGACTTGTAAATACATGATTTATCCTGAAGAGTTGCACATGGTTGTGGCGGAAGAGATGCTCACATTTTTCTGTCAGGCTGCCTTTGAGAATGAGCATGGACCGTATTTTAGGAAAAAGAAAAGATAGACTGGGAAAACCTTAGGTAATTTTCATTCCTAAAAGACTACCAAGGAGGCTGGCAATGCATGAGGGAAAGAAGATGGCATTTTTATTTACTGAAATTTGGAATTAGCCCTCCAAAAGCTTAGCGAACTAAAGGGTAATTTATTTCGGGTTGTGTTTTCATGATATTCAGAACATAATGATATTCAGTAACACTTGTGTGCCTTGTAGTAAAAAACAGGCATCTCTGTATTGATCCATTTTCTTCATCTCTGTTTTGGGTCCTGTGTGGATGAATTTGAAAGCGGGTTGCCCTGACTACATGTAACCAAATAGTCTACTAATGGCCCTTCCTTTGGTAGGGACTTTTAAAAGTGGTTTCGTATTAATTAACGAGTCTGTGTTCTTATGCGTTCTTAACATAGTATTTCTGAAATGGTTTTCCTGCTCATTCCAGAAAACAAAAGCCCAGTCTTATTTCCTCCCTGCTTGGGTAGTAACGTTTTTTCAGCAGGAAAAAAACCAAGTAGAGTCTAAGCTGACAGCCAGTCAGTAATTTGGTCATTTCTAAGAGCCCAAGCAGTCAGAGTAAATACCTCTCAAAGTAAATACCTCTCAAAGAAATAGGCAGAAATTTGGTTTTTATCCTTCAGCTCCCTAGACTGGCTCGATCAATAGGATCATATAACCAGTTTAGATTTGAATCCCACTGTCAGCAAAACGAATATGTCCGTACCAGCATTTGTACGTTAAGGGCTCAAGGCAAAAGTTCCTGGACTTGTAAAATATTTCCTTAAAAGTCAAGTGTCTTCTGGTTCTTCATCACAGATCCTGCCTTTAGGCCAGCTTTGAACTTCCGAAGTTTACAAGACCTCAGCGTGCAGTTCTCTAGAAAGGTGTTTTTTACATTGTATTTAACTTTTAATGATGAGTATGCATTTCCAACCTGTTTTTCTTCTCTGAAAGAGCAGCATAACTCCAAGTAAAAACTTAACACCTCTGTGCTAGGTAGAAAGTGTACAAACTGATGGCAGTGGAAGAGGGTGCGGGTCTGTTAGGAGGGGCAGGTTAGAACCACGTGTTTCTTTGAATATCCGCTTCTAAAGGCTCAGGAATGAAAAAGCTGGCTTTTTAGACGGTACATGTAATTTCTCTTAAGGCTCTCTCAATAGATGCATACTATTTTACAAAATTCATATCTGGAAGTTCGTCTTTGAGAAATTATTCTGCAAATATGGCAGTAACACTCTCTGCCAAGAGCTGGAGGAGTCTTTATTTTTCCTTTTGTCGTCGTTCCTGTTTCTCGGTTTGCTTTTAAGTTTTCGGTGACTGCTCCATGGGTCCCTTCCCAGTCACGGCTCCCCACCCCAGCTCATGGGTGGGAAGCACCTGGGACGTGGAGCGTGGGCACTAAGCCAACCTGTACAATACAGAATCTCCCACAGCTTGACTCAAAGCCAGAGCACAATTGGATTATGTCAAAAAGGGAAAAGGTGCCACGTGCGTTTGCCGTGTTTCTTCACAGAGCAGGCCAACTTAAATATAGCCTACGACCACAACTTGTCCAGAATTAAAATAGCCCAGAACAAGTGGCAAATGGCAGGCCGTGGGGCTCTTTGCCAAGAGATGGCTGAGGGAAGGGAAAATTGGGCTTTTGAGATGGATCCTACAAGCTTGAATAACAACAGCAAATAGGACACCCCGAGGTCCTACTTCATAACTTAAATTTCAAGTCAATGTAAATTCCCATAGCGTGAAAGAGAAGACTGGTAAAAAACACTCAGACACTTGTAAGGCTATCTCAAAAACTGGTTAAAATGTGCTGTTTTCTTAACTTTAAATTAAAATCTGGTTACTGGATTCCAGTTTCATAATTTCTCATCTAGAGTCAAAGACAGTACCGTTGCAATTAGGTTTTCCAGACATAGGAACATTTTTAACCCATGAATTGGATTACATCATAACCCTGTAAAAAAGCCTTATTTTGACAAAGGAGCCTGGTGCTAGACATAATGAGATTATAATTTAAAAATATAAGCAGCCCTGACTTAACTAGTTGCCAGGGGGCAGTGTTAGTAGTCAGTATAAGAATTTTAGCTAGTGTTTTGGTTAAATTATTCCTTCCTGAAATTTTTGTTTGGTTAGTTGTTTTTCGTTTTTCTTACTTCCAACTCTGTCGGGTTCCCTGGGATCAACAAAACAAACAAACAAAAAAAAACGGTGCTCACTTTGGCAGCACATATACTAATATAAAACCAAAAAACCGTTTTATTAGAGGACAGTAAATACAGTTAGATATTTGTGCTAAATGAGGACAATCAAAAAAACCCTCCAGACACTGATAATAATGGTTGCCATTTGTTGGTACAGAGATACATTTCAGTCAAATACAACATCCCCATATTAAAATGTGTATATATTATATATCTACTTACATTTGTGTATTTTTCTCCTAAAACTCACTGTCCAGTTAAACCTACCAAGCAAACCTTTAGCACTACTTCAGAAATTTTTAGTGATACAAGAGATCCCTGGTCTTACGGCATTTAAATTGATAGTCGATAGTTACAATTGCTAGTTACTTTTAAGACTACAAAGCAGATTAAAAAAATAATAATCCTAGGTCTTTCCATTTTGTCTAAAATGAAAAAGATTTGCTCCAAAAGATAGTTTTGGACTTCTAGAACTAAGGTGGATAAGCTGTTCTCTGGAACTATGCCAGCACCATGGAAAAGCTATTTTAATGTAAATTGCATAAAGTTATTTCTCATATTAAAACATGTCACTTATGCTCACTTTTTATATAGTGTGTCAGAGCTCAGGATATGACAGAAGCCTCTTTGTCAGACCAGCTTTAACCCTTTTCATTTCACTGTGCCATGCAAGACCACTCCTTTAAGCCGCTGTTGCTGTGACGGCTCAAAAATCATTGCAGAGAAATTTCATATTTACAGTTGACTGTTGCCAGCAGTGATCATCTGCCAGAGAGAAATTTAAAGGAAAAGAAGTCTTAATTTCACCACCAGAATTGCAGAGGGGTCAGAGCAGGGTGGTGAGGTGTACAATATAAATATAGTAAGTAGGGAAAGAAAAGTGAGCAAGATATTTAGATTTTTATAGAACTGTGTGCACCTGGAATAGCAACTAATTTAAATGCATTTCTAGACATTTGTAATGATGCAATATGTTGAGGCTTTATTTGAGGGTGAAAATATTAGGAGTTGATCATGAAATGAGGATTTGGATTGCCATGGAAAGATGTCAGGAGAGACAAGCCAGGGATGATTATCTTAGGGAGCCAAATCCAAAAGTGATCTGAAACCTGGAGATGTGTCAATAGGAAGACAAGGAACAGCGGGACGTTCTGAACATTAGTACGAGCTCCCAATGGCGTAGATTCTAGCTGTAGTCTGCTCACCAGGCTCAGACGTCCATGTGCTGTCCCCTCCGTCTTAGGTGGAAAGAGCTTCTTACACTTCTTACTCTGTGGAACAAATGCCATTTTCCAGGGCATTCTAGTTCCTCCCCGGATGAAGCCCTGTCTACAGGGCAGTGGAATCCACACGTACTCCTAAGAGAATGGAGGTTTCTCGAGATTAGACGTGTTTTGTGCATCATGATTAACTCTCACAGGCATCTCCTTCCTTTGATGTTCTTCATCTTTTCAGGGTAACTGATGGACCCAAAGCCACTGTATACGAAGCTATCAAAGGACTTTCTGTGTCCCCATTTCATTCCAGAACAAAACAAAGAACATGAAGTATTATACTTCATTGTGTCCATTGCGGCATTATTTGGGTCCAAAATTATAAATACGTTGTACCAGTTTCTAGCAGCATCCTACAGAGCCTCTTAGGGCTACTGGATTCTCTGCCTTAGGTGCAAGGAGATTGTTCACATTCCTACTTCAGATAGGGCAGAGTGGCCCTCAGGCAAGAACACATCCTGTTGTCCCCCCACCCCCAGTCTGTCTTCATTTCATTTCAGTAGGTACTGTGATTGTACTGAAAAGGTGGAAAGGACTATTTCCAGTACTCCTGCTGTGGCTAAAACTTAGCACAATCAGGAAATCTCACTTGGAAAGTATAGCCCAGTGCCCTGCGGTAAGCCGGCATCCCGCTGAAGCAGCTGTCAGGAAGTAGTGAAGCAGCAGGTAAAACTATGGCCCTTTGTGCTAACCCTGGGCAGCTCTCTGCCGAGGGGTGGTGATGGTGGTAGGGGGTTGAGGGGGTGGTAAGCGGGCTTCAGAGTTTGGCGGGTCACTCTCCCTGTCCCTCCGGAGTTCAATCTGACTTTCCCCCAGGTATAAGATAACAATTAGTAGATTTTGAATTGGGGGCCTCAAAGGAAATCCTTAATTACATGGAAATCACTTCCTTAATCTTCCACTGTTCTTGGGATGTGTGGTATTCCTTCTATGCCTGGAATTCTTCTTGAAATTCTTTGGACTTGATCTGAGTCTTGGATTGGTGAGCAGTAGTTCCATTTGGGTTAATGCATCTGTCTCCCCAGGAATGGAGTTCCGGAAGGAAAGCAGCTCATGCATTTCCTGGTGGCTGCAGCAGGGGTCCATCCATCCTACTGACAGGCATGGCATCCCAGGCCCCAGAGTCAATTAATTCTGAGAAGAAAAATAAAGGTTAGAAGTTCATCAAAATGTGTCTGGAGTAGGCATAGGCAGACAACAGGCTGCTGGTCAGGAATATTCCAAGGATTATAAGCACCACAAGGGTGTCGGGTTGAAGCAGATCAGTCTATCAGGACCAGAAGGAAGATTCCTATTATTTGAGCTAGAACATAACGTGATTTTTTTACTTTATTTGAATCTTGGCTTGTGTTTCTACCACCAACTCTAATGAAGTATGCATTTTTATCTTTTTTTTTTTTTTTTTTTAGATTGTATTTATTTATTTGACACAGAGAGAGAGATTACAAGTAGGCAGAGAGACGGGCAGAGAGAGAGGAGGAAGCAGGATCCCTGCTGAGCAGAGAGCCTGATGCGGGCCTCGATCCCAGGACCCTGAGATCATGACCTGAGCCGAAGGCAGCGGCTTTAACCCACTGAGCCACCCAGGCGCCCCGCATTTTTATCTTAATATACATATATTCATCTTCAAAACTGCCTCTCCTCCCACCCCCGGATTGTACTGTTACTTTTATTGAAAGGCCTAGCACAGAAAACCACTTACACTGGTTTATATATCTGTTTCTGTCTCCATTTTTCTGTGTCCTTGGGTAAGCCATTATTTTATCTATTGAATACTGGGATGAAAAATTGCTGTTCTCACTTTAACACAGCAAATGCTGAATACAGGTAAAATTACAACAGAAATTTTTTGAGATTCTCATGAGGATGAAGAAGAAAACTTTTTAAGAATTCCGGAAGAACTAGATGATCTTCTGATATCTCCTTTTAAAGTCAGAGGCGTTAATTACTAATTCGGTGATTTGGGGAAAGGCAACTATGAGTTGGATGAATCTGTAGTATTTTTAACACCACCTAAAAATGTTCCTGCTAAAGAATACCCTTGATGAAAACGAAATTTTTCCTATAGTCTGTAGTGAGATGTTTTCTGAGCTGTGTTATTTTCATTTGAAAGTCAGCCAAATCTGATTTTTAAAAAAATATTTAAAGAGGAAAACTCAATTCACATTTTTCTATGGGAGACATAAATCTATTAAATTCAAAGAATCAGAGGAATAAGGAAGGCAACAGATTCAAAGAGAAAGTATGAATATAAAAACTATAGATATGAATGAAAATAGCAAAAAGAAAAGTTTATAACTAGAAGATGAAATACTTAACAGAATGTTTGCTAAAGCAAAATAAAAAAGGTAGTACTACAGAAACCTTTTTACGACATAGTCATCCACTTTGCCCTAAAGATTAGGAGAGTTGGTGGGTTCTGCCTGACCACGACCATCTGGGTACCTTCCAGTTCTCAGAGGCCCTTCCAGTGAACAGTTGTGTTTTTTCATCTGTCTGGTAAAGCAGAACTCTCAAGAGTCACTTCCTCAAAACCAGAAGGTTAACATAAATCAGAGCAAATCCTTTGTGCTTTTTATATATTTGTCCCCAGTATCTGTTGGAGCAAGATGCTAAAGATTTAAAGTAAAACCAGTCAAGGACTCTTAGTTGAACTATGGAATGATTCCTTGACATGAACCGGGGATGAAATAAATGGACCAACTGAATTACAGATCCTACAAGAAACCATGAAGTGACTAAAAGCGGTTTGCTGAGAGTTACAACTACAGTTGACCCTTGAACAGCATGGTGGACCATTGAACTTACAGATTTTTTTTTTTACAAATACTATACAATATTGTAAATATACTTTATGGTTTTCTTATTAACATTTTCTTTCCTCTAGCTTACTTTATTGTAAGAATATAATGCATGTACTGTTTTTAAAATATGTGTTAATTGACTTTATGTTATCAGTAAGGCTTCTGATCATCAGTGGGCGGTTAGTAGTTAAGTTTTGGGGGAGTCAAGTTATACGCAGATTTTTGACTGTGCAGGGAGTTGGCACCCCTCAGCCCTGCATTGTTCAAGGGTCCGCTGTTTATCCCTACTATTCCAGCATTCCTCACAAAGCAGGCCTCTCATAAACTCTACAACTTCAAAATATGCACATTTAACATGACAGAATTCAAGCTGCAGAATGGTTTTGCATGGCCAGTCCCAAACCAGCTCTTGCTCGTACGGTTCCGCATCAGATGTTCAGCAGAGGAATAGAGAGATCCCTTATTGTTCACTTTCTAAGTTTATTTAAATAGAAAAAAGTGAAATGGAAACTTCATAGATTTGGGATATTTAGGGAATCATTTTAAGTCATAGGAGATAGAAAATGGATATTTTATTACCTAAGAAAATGTGTTTCAACTATGATTTCGAGGAAGAGTTCTAAAGAGTCTGTGATTTTTACGAGTAAATGATGTTTCCTTAACGAATTTTGTCTAATGGAATAGTTTGAGCACCAGGGTATACGTGTAATGGGCAGTGACAGCAGTAAGCAGTAAGGTCCACCTGTGAGCCAGTCACTCCGTCTGTCACTCCGCCAGATACCACCAACTTCTATCATGTGTTTCGACCATTAGATCATCTTCAGTTGCTCTAATTCTTAGTCATACTTGAATTTGTACCCATAATGGGCCCTTGGTAAAGGGTAAGAACCATAACAACACTGATGGAGAGAGAAAAAACAGTGCTGACGTACCAATTCTTGTCATTACCCAAGTCTTCGCTGTTCTGAAGGTTGCAGAGTTCTTACCAGGCGCATCCAGGTGTTTCTGTTATGGCACTAAATAGATAATATAGTCATGATTGTATCTAGTTTCGTTTTATGCAACATGCATCCATTTTAAGATAATTTGTCCCACCTTTTTTTTTTACCAAGAGCTGATAATTTGAATTTATGATAGACCCTTTAGTAGTACACTGGATTTAGCCAGAATAAGTCAGTTTCTACGAATTTGCCATAGGAATGACAGATGCCTTATTTCAGTTAAAAAAGCACCTACAACTATAATGATAGTCTGCATTGATAGGACTGCACTGTTACCATATCGCCTTTACATTTTTCACTTGATCCAAACTTAACCCTTGCTGTTTCCTCTGGTCCAAAGTACACCGTTGACTGTGTGCCCTTTCTCCCTACCCAAGGTTCTATCCCGGTAGTCCTAATTCATGTCTCTACGCTGCATCAGGGCTACCTTCTATTTGTGCTTCTGCCAGAAGAGAGAGTCCAGGGAGAGGAAGATGTAGCATGGAGACCTGAAGTCAGGTCCTCCTGGTCCTATTCAGCAATTTCAATATTCCTTGTTTCCATTCCCTAGAACTTTTGTACAGTTCTGATTCCAAATCTTCACACCGCTCCCCCCCGGAACCGCCAGATTCTTCCCAGCAGCCCTAAATTTTAATGGAGGACTAATGGCCATTTATTGAGTATATACCTTCTCTAAGTTAGCACTAAGTACTTCACGTCAAGCAGTTTTGATCTAGAACAACTCTACAAGGTAATGTCCTCCCCATTTTATAGGTAAGGAAATTGAGGCTAAAGGAACACAGTCAGTATATAAACTGGAGTGTGAACCCCGGTCTGTCTGGTCCCAAAGCCCACAGCACTCTCAGTCTCTTCCAAGCTTTCAAAGGATCTTTCAAGTAACTTTAAAACATTGGATGAGCCTCTCACTGTTCTTATGTTTTGTCTTGTTTCCTTTCTTTTGCCTCATCTAGTACCCTTCTCTCACAACTGTAACCTTCTTGAGGCTTCTTCATTTCCCCCATTTGAGCGTCTTTCTTCCCACCTTGCAATAAGATCAGCCCTCATTGGGGCGCCTGGGTGGCTCAGTGGGTTAAAGCCGCTGCCTTCGGCTCAGGTCATGATCTCAGGGTCCTGGGATCGAGGCCCACATCGGGCTCTCTGCTCAGCGGGGAGCCTGCTTCCTCCTCTCTCCCTGCCTGCCTCTGCCTACTTGTAGTCTCTCTCTCTGTGTCAAATGAATAAATAAAATCTTTTAAAAAAATTTAAAAAAAATTAAAAAAAAAAAGATCAGCTCTCATTTTCTTAAGATGAGAGTAAAACATCTTTTCCCCTGGCCCNTTTAAAAAAAAAAGATCAGCTCTCATTTTCTTAAGATGAGAGTAAAACATCTTTTCCCCTGGCCCAGCTAATCTTTCTGGTTACTGTCCACATTTCCTCCTTCCTTTCTGGGACAGAAGTCTCCAACATGTGGCCCACACCTGCTTCCTCTAATTCCTCTGCCCATTTCCTCACCAGCCCCCCTCAGTCTGGCTTCTGCAGTGGACTCCTTGCTAGTACTGCCCTCTCAAAGTTTCTTATCAAATTCAGCAGCCTCTCCCCTGCCCTCACCTTTCTACAACATAGAGCAGGAGTGACCACTCATCCGTTCCTCAGATTCCAACTGCAGTTATTTCAGGGACTACCACGTAAATCAGCCAGTCAGTGCCTCTGCCCCAGAGAAGAGACATGTTCCCATCTGGCCCCACTTAACTCCTAAGAGGAGCATGAGATTTACCCAAGAACAAGAACTTGGAATGCTCGTTTCTTTCCCCAAGTCCCTACAACAATTTGGTCTCCATCCTCAGTTCTTTTCTTTTTGTTTCTCACTTACCCAGTGGGTTCATCCATCTTTCATGAACTCATCTTTTGTGATCATGACACCCACCTTCCTATTTGTAACCTTGATCTTTACTTTGCATCACAGGCCTATATTTCCAGCTAGAAATTCTTGTGTCGTGTAAAATCCTGCTCATCTAAAACTGAATTTGTCGTCACCTTCCAACCGTCTCCCCTTACCACCTGCACTGTTTCTATCTGTAGTGAGCCATTTATCTGGATACGAAGTTCGATTTCTTGGGGTTATCTTGCATGTTTCTCCTCTTAGCCATTTATCCATTTTACAAGTATTCGTTGAGACATCCCTGTTCCAGGGTTTTTGTTAAGAGCTGGCAAAACAGACATGGAGGCTGCCCTCATGTTTCAAAGTTCTGATAGTCCTTCCCTTAAAATGTCATGGTTCATTCCTTCCAGCTCTTGCCTTCATTATATACTTACCATGCCCTGGCTTGGACTAGTGCAGCAGCTTCATGTCTGAGAATATAACCTTTGGTCTTTCTCCTCACTTCCTCAGGACACATAGGATGCTCCATAAATACTTGGACATTTTTTTTTATCCAAATACTCGGATTTTTTAAATTTTTAATTGTAAAATAGACATAACTTGAAATCTGCCATCCTAACCATTTTTAAGTGTGCAGTTCAGTAGTGTTTAATACGTTCACTTTGTTGTGCAGCCAATTTTGAGGACCTTTTTATTTTGCACAACCAAAACCTATATCTGTTAAATGACAACTCCTTGTTCCCCTTGCTTTAACCCCTCCCTGGCAACCACCCTTCTACTTTCTGTCTTTATGAACTTGACTTCTCAAGGGACCTCATATGAATGAAATCATTGGATGTATGTTCTTTTGTTACTGGCCCTCTTCACTTAGCACAATACCCTCAAGACCCATCTATGTTTTATAGCAAGTGTCAGAATTTCCTTCTCTTTTAAGGTTGAATAATAGTCTATGTGGACGCCACATTTTTGCTTATCTATTCATTCTTTGAGGGACACAGGTTTCCACCATTTGGCCATTGTGAATAATGCTGCTGTGAACATGGGCATACAGATATGTCTTTGAGACCCTGCTTTCATTTCTTCTGGCTATATACCTACATGTAGAATTGGTGGATCATGTGGTAATTCTGTTTTTAATTTTTTGAGGAACCCCCATACTGTTTTCCACAGCAGCTGCGCCATCTTATACTCCCTCCATCCGTGCACAAGGTTTCAGATTTCTTTATATCCTCACTAACACTTGGTGTTTCTTTTTCTTTTTCTTTTTTTTTTTTTTGATAATGGGCATCCTGATAAGTATAAGGTAGTATCTCATTATGATTTTCATGTGCATTTCTGTTACAGTTAGTGATGTTGATCATCTTCTCATGTGCTTATTGGCTGTATGTAGATCTTCCTTGCACAAATGTCTATTTAAGTCCTTTGCCCTTTTTCTGATTGGGTTTATTGTTTGTTTGTTTGTTTTGGTCATTGAGTTGAAGGATTATTACATATTCTGGATACTGACCTGTTATTAGATAAATGATCAGCAAATATTTTCTCCCATTCAGTGAGTTGCAGGTGATTATATTTTAATGAGCATTTTTAGTCTTATTTAGTAGTAGTGTTTTTGAACTTTAGAATAACTCTCATTGAAAAGGACTTTTTCTAAAAATTATTTCAGGAATAAAACATGCTTAAATGTTTATTTTAATAGAACTCAGAATAGAAGATAGCCAGTCATTTGGCCTCTTCCAACTGAGGATTACAAATGTGCTTTTGACCTGGCTATACAGAGAATATAGCCTTTAAGCTTATTAAATTTGATCAAATGTTATGGAATAAAATCTGTAAAGTACCTAAGAATAAAGACTGAGGTTTTAAGCTTGGAAACAGATATAGAAAAAAAAAAATCCTGTGAAGGAAGCTGAATAATAAATAGGTTCTGCTGTCCCTAAGTTATGACCTGTGTTCTGAGCTTTAAAGCACTGTGAGGGGCTAGACTTCAGAAAACTTAGTATAACAAGAGCTTATTGATCTGGTGGGGTTTTTTTTCCCCAATATCCTGCCAGTTTCCAAAAAGGATTTGCAGGGCATTATAATTCACACACATAATAGCATTCCTGACACTGGAGAATGTTAAAGCCATGTAGTTACAGAAGATAACCATGCACATAGATTTAGGATAATTTTACTCTAAGATTCCTAATAGCCTTAACCAAAACAGAAATATTAGATTATGTAGTTCTCCTTGTATGATGCAAGGTGGCACACAGATTTACCATCAGAAGCCATTTCTTTTTTCTGGCATTAAAGTTTAAGAGGAATGTGTCACCAAGACCTTTATAAACCTAACAATGTCACACATAAGGGATGGCATTTTACAAAAGATATGTAAACATTCTTCATATGAATCTTGGTTCTTCCTCTCTCCCTTTGATAAAAAGCCAAAGGTATGATATGATTCTACAAAGGGATTTGTATGATCGCTAGAGTAATTTGGTTTGACTTTTGATCTCATGGACAAGAATCATCTGTGGCCTAGACCAGCCTCAGCCTAGTCTCCTACCAGTAATGCTTTCAAAGCCAGTATATTATCACGCCTTTGTGAAAGTTTGGGCGTTGAAAGATCAAATACCAAACTTCAATGGGGATATAATTCTCCTTAGTTTATATTTTATATGTAAATAATTTGATACCACTTTCAGAAAAGGAAGAGATGAACTCCTGCCCAGTGAAAAGGACAACTCTTTGTTAATGATGTAACTTGTTTTTAACCAGGACCTAAGAATTCCATCCTTAAGTTATTATGCCACATCCTGTCTTTAAAAAAAAAAAAACAAGCAAGCAACTGAGGGAGAAAATTAACACTCAAAAACTAGTAAAATGGTTAAGGACTGGACTCATAACAAGTAGTCTTCCCAAACCAAATTTACTGAAAATAGAGATTTAACACAATCCTGTAACACGTTAATCATTTTCCAGATTAAAATCTTCATCAGCTACGTCAGTCAGCAGATGTGCAGAAGATTAGAAGTTAGAAGTCGATACCAACATCTCAGGGCCCGCCTGTACCTTAGCAGGAGGAACACATTGCTGAGCCTTGCTGGGCTGGGCTTATCAGAGAACCAAATCAAAATAGAAAGAACAGTTTCTTCCGGGTGCAGGAACTCAGAAATCATGCCTCTGTTTTTTAGCCGAGATCTGTGCAGCCACCCCTCTCTTGCTCCTGTCAAGAGTATTCCTTGCTTCACAGACTGATTTCTTCTTAAAAATGGCCACAACTGTATGCACAAGATAATTGGCTTCACAAATCTGGGTCTCTCATAAGTGAATAAGATCACAGTCCGAAAGGAAAGCTAACAGGTCTTTTTTTTTTTTTTTTTTTTTTTTTTTTTTTTTTTTTTTTTTGCATTTTCTTATTTTGGAAGACTAACAGGTTGTATTTTTTTGCATTTTCTTATCATGATCCCTCAACCCAGGAATGAATGTTAGCTGTTGTCAGGCATTTTCAGGAGAACCAGAAGAACGGAATGGTCAGCAGACGCTAGAAGCAGGGAGGTCAGTTCTGCCTTTGCGGGAACCCTAGTAAGAGATGGTGGCAATGTGGTCAGGGCAGACATAGCAACAATAACGAGAGCTGGCTGGATTGAGGCTATGTTTTGGAGGTAAAGCCGACTGGATTTTTCTGACTGTGGATGTGGCGTGGGACAGAAAGGGGGCATCAAGGATGTTTGGAAGGGTGTAGGCCTGAGGACCTGGAAGATGGGGTTGCCAGCACCAGAGATTTGGGTTCTTATGCAAAATTGAGCTTATTTTTAAATTTTCCTAATAATCTTTAAGTACTTGGGTATCAAAGTAAATCAGATGTACAGCCCCTGAACCAAATAGATCATCAGCTCTGCTGTCAGACTTTAAATCATGTCAGTAAACTGACTTTGATTTAATATAACAAATTTAAAAAGACAGCAAAATCCACATTTTTTAAAGCAATTGATTGTTGGGAAGAAAATATAAAAAGCCAGAAATAGCAAAATTTGTAAATATTGTGTACAGTTTTACTGTTAGTAGATATATTGTCCATTCTAAATTAAAATCATCGTCAGCTACATCAGTGTACAGATGAGTATAAGATTGAAGTTAGGAGCACTGTGGGTGGCTCAATGATTTAAGCGTCCAAGTCTTGATTTGGGCTGAGGTCATGATCTCAAGGTCATGAAATTTAGCCCTGCATCAGGCTTCTTGCTCCTTGCCCCTCTCCCTCTGCTCCCCGCCTCCCTTGCTTGCTCACTTGCTCTCTCTCAAATAAATAAAATCCTAAAAAATATATATATATTGAAGTTAGAAGTTGAGACACACAGCTAAGGGGCCAGCTTGTTACTTTCACAGGACTATGTGCCAGGCATATTCAATATACTGTCGATAGACTTTTTTTGTAAAATCATTATGAAGCTTAAGAAAAATCAGGAAGGCCAGACTATTTTATTCTGAGTAAGATGACTTGAGAGTTCATGAAAAACTATTTCAGTTACTAACGTATAATTTCAGGTTACTGATTGGAAAAATAGGTTGAAATTTAGTTCTTACGTGCAGGGAATGCCTTACATCCAGAAATTCCACATTTACTGTTTTGGCTGTTCACAAGTGACCTTCGCAGGACTTAGGTCCAGGCGGGACTCACCCCGCTGCTTGTGTGAGCTTAGCCAGCCGCACCAGTCTCCTTGCCTCTTCACCCATACATAGTAACTCTCTACAAGCTAAAACTTGGGTTTATTGGGGGAAAAAAAAAACAGCCCTAACAGAAAGTCGACAGCTGATGTTGCTGTTTACTTACTTTTTACTGCATTTTATAGAAGAACGTGTACGTGATAATGGTATTTGGAGATTCGTGAGGGTCTGAGCACTCGTGGATATCGTCAGTGTGTTGAATACGAGAGGGTTCTTGGGCGTGTGCTCCTGTTGTATGTGTGTGTTTTCTGCGTGACCAGCTACAGCAGCAGGGTATCCACTTTGCATTTTTGCAGCTGTCCTCCCCAGACCGACCAGCCTGAACCAGCCCCACGCCCCCCAGCCCATGAACAAAGGCATGTCTTACCACTTGGCTAAATAAAGGGGTCGTGTGTTGCTCTGGAACGGAGCCGGGGATTTGAACACATGAATTCACTAACACGAGCCAGACTTAAACCTAGATTTTTTCCCCAGGCAAAATCTAGAGCTATCAGTGGCCTGGCCACACAGCACTGGTGGCAACAGCCAACTCAGATGGGTTCCTTCCACTTCCTGTCATTGGGTCTAGGGCTACCAGAAGCTCTCATGCAGACCTCTCTTCTCAGGGTTTGAATGTGGTTTTGACTCATCTTGCCAGCTATGTAGGAGCATTGACACAGGGAGGGGCACTAGATGGAAAGGTACCCCCTCCCTGTTGGGTCTCACAGGAAAGACCAAGTAAAAGAGTCAAGAGGTTATGGTTTCACTTACCCTGTGCTTCCAAAATATATTTGCAGAAAGATTAAGCTATATTTGTTTATTCTCCATTTATTGTAAAAAGCAGTGGAGATAAATGGTAGCATCTTATTTGAGGCTGTGGTAGTGTGTTGTGATTTTAACAGAATAAACTGTTTGTACTTGGTTTTATAAATTTATTACTAGCAGATTTTATTATAAGGCAGCATAACTGTACGCTCATGGCTTCATTAATTATGATGCCTAGACATAATTAGGCTCTATCCAAGAATAGCAGATAAAATGGAAAATCATTCTGGGGTGAAAAAAGAGTTGAGATTCTGAGAAACTGTGAAAGAACATAGCAGAGGGTATCCATTGATTCTCAGGCACAACATAGGGACTGAAGTGTCCCCATCACCAGCGATGGTTCCCATGAGGGAGCCCGTTGTTCAGGAATATGCTCTTACCCTCTTGGTTTTGTTTCCATTTCATGATACCTTATAATCTGAAACATCCTCAGCGATTCAGAAATAACAGCTTTAATGATTGAAAGTCAATGCATTCATTTTTCATCAATGGACTTTATTTTTTAGAGTAGTTTTAAATTTACAGAAAAATTGAGCAGAAAGTACAGAGTTTGTTCCCGTATATACCTCCTCTCCCCACACCCACCCAGTTGCCCCTATTATGAAAATCTTGTACTAGTGGCCACTTTTGGTACAACCGATGAGCCAATATTGCTACGTCAATATTCGCTGAAGTCCATAGTTGACATTAGGGCTCACTCTGTGTGTGGTACTATCTAGTGGGTTTTGATACATACATAATGTCATTGAGCCCCCATTACACTGTCATACAGAGTAGTTTCACTGTTCTAAGTTTCTCCCTTGCTCCACCTATTCATCCCTCCTCCACCTTGACCCCAAACCCTTTGCAACCCCTGATCTTCTTACCAGCTCTATAGTTTTGTCAATCTATTCATTTTTTTAAATAACTTCCTAGCTGTTCCTAAGGACGCATCATTCATTCCTTTATTCATAAAGTGAGCCCTCAATAAATACTGGGTGCCAGGCAGTTTCATACACATTGGGAATATAGCTGAGGACCAATCTTCATGAAGCTTACATTCTAGTACATCCAGCCCCCAGTGTTAGCTAGGTCCTAAGGAGGAGTGAAGGGTCCCATGGAGACACAGAGAGGAGGTAGTTGGAGAATTTGGGAACACGACCCCTGCCAGTTAGCCCCTCACCCCGGTCAGACCCCATCTTTCCTGTTTGCTTCCTACAGTTAGTCCCAGGAATTCGGTCTGCCAGCCTCCTCCAGCTGCCACCTGCGTTTTCTCTCCCTTTAAGAACTGCTAGGGCACAACCTTATTTCCCAACTTTTCCTCTCCTGCTCTTCCTGAAATAAGTCCAAGCACCTCTTTCAGACTTTCATCAAGCTTTTACTACTAGTTATCTATAGCCCTGCCTGATGCTAGTGAAATAGAATAGAAAGTTAACAAAATCATGAGAAATAGATGCCCGTGATTATCATCTAAATACTAATTGGGCAAGGATATCTTTGGAAGTGGATGACCTAGAATTCTCTGTCTTACCCTCTAAATCCTCTCTTCTTGGGCAGGTGGACATCAGTTTTCCTGTCTTGCCCTAAGAAGCCCCATTCTCTACCCGGCTGCCTCCTCCCTCACCCTAGTCCTCTGGAAAGAGAAGAGGTTTGGTGGGAGGATGGGCCAGGGGGCAGGTGGAAGACTGAAAGACATCTGTGTCCTCCTCCCCACCTCTGTCTCCTTAAGTGGACTCCTTAGAACCTCCTGAGCACAATCCTAACTGCAGACCCCGCATTCAGCTTCTTAGGCTGGCAAGAGCCCATGGTGGGCATCTCTTCCCAACCCCACAGTGACGTCATGCTGGTCACTTGAATCGGTCACAGAGGGAGTATTTAACCATGGAGATCAAGACTACAAATATGAGTTTTACTACTCTTTCTCCAGAGTTACTTTATTCAGCCTGCTACTGGGCAGACCCTTCTTTTTATTTTTTTTTAATTAACATATGGTGTATTATTTGTTTCAGGGGTACAGGTCAGTGATTCATCAGTCTTACACAATTCACAGTGCTCACCATAGCACATACCCTCCCCAGTGTCCATCACCCAGCCACCCCATCCCTCCCACCCCCTCCCTTCCAGCAACCCTCATTTCTTTCCTGAGATTAAGAGTCTCTTATGGTTTGAGACAGACCCTTCTTAATCAAATTCTTATATGGATTCTGCCACAGGAATTAAATTCATGAACACTGTATTCATAAGCTCTAACTCTACTCTCCATGCTTTGCGGGGAAGCTGCCGACTAAAGTCAGCAGGAGATTTGACCCAGGAAGTTTTGAAAACCGGGCTTTGCATCAACCTGCACAGAACTTGCTCAGCCTTTCATTTCCCTTGAAAGAAGGACAGAAGCAGCATATAGGTGGTTCCATCCATGTTGACTTCAGTGAGAGCTCACGCACTAGGACCCTAAAACTTGCAGGTGGAGGCGCGGGGCCATGAGCATGGTAGCATTTCTCTCCCCCATGCTGCAGACAGTGTGCTTGTCCGTGGGTAATTAACAAGGTGCCGCCCTTGCTGACTCGCCCTTTGTGCCCCGTGTAGGACTGCACACGCAAGAGCGAAAGCTGATGCCGCCGACCAGGCTGCCCAGGCGGCCCGCCAGGAGTGTGACATCGCAAGAGCTGTGGCCAGGGAGCTGTCGCCTGACTTCTACCAACCAGGTGAGACTGTTGTCCAGAGGTGGGAGAGGTAGGAGTATTGCCTCTGGTCTCCTTTTTTCCCCCCTTTTCCTTAAAGGTCTGTGCTTCATGGATACCAGCAATAGTACAGAACAAGTAGGTACAAAAAGTCCTATGTATTTGAAGGCTGAGTGTTAGTGCTACAGATTTGGCTTAGTCCCCAATGTCTCTCCCTTCCTGCCTCCTGACTCCCGGCAACAAAATTTGAGCTGATAGCAGTAAAGGAGATGAGAATCCAAAAGAAGTTTCTGATTTTAAGAAATGGTATCAGCATGTTAGTGCCTGTTGCACATGGTGTAACAAACATTCCAAATTCAGAGACGTATATAACCATAACATTAGCAGTAGTAAGAGATGAACCAGTAACTACTATGACTGTTTTTTTAGTTGATCTGAAATAAAGTTCAAAGGACTGGGGTTAGGTAAGGAAATATACCACTTAAAGAAGGATTAATCTGCATATATTAACAGGAAAATCCAAGTCATGGTAGAAGAAATTAAAATAACAACCTTATAAAAAAAATCCAGATCATCTACCTCTCAAACGTTATAAAATACCAACAGGTTTAAATATTTAACTGACTTCCTAGTGGTTTCTTAGTAGATTGTTTCCATCCCTTTCTATAACATTCTAGCCACTTTTTTTTTATATATGTTTCTTCATTGTTTTAGAAACAACATCTTCCCAGTGATTGAAGGATCAACAGATTTCTAGATGAAGAGATCAAAATAAATGCTCTTTAAATTTCTAAATATCAAAATTTATGTTTTCTTGGTAAAGAATTTTTCCACATTGGTTTCTATTAACTCAGTCTGGAAAACTAGCACCCTGTGCAACATATGTGTTCAGTTGTGTTTGGTTCCAGTAAAGGTAATGTAATCCTGGAACCCACCAAATGAGCAAGGCAGGTCAAAGTGAACAGAAGAGCAAGATCGATACAAGAGATAGAAGCTTGGCTGTAATAAAGGATGGAGGAATTAAAAGGAAAGGAGGACGTGATGATTTACTTTTTCCTACAAAGAATGAAGATAGTAAAAGACCAGGTTAAGAAGACTTTTTTTTTTTTTTTTTTTTTTTTTTAGGAGCGAAACTAGAAAGGGACCCGGTCTGGTTGCTGAGTGATAGAGCTTTCAGAGTGACTTCTGTAATAGTTCAGCTCCAGGGAGACAACCATGATAATGGGTGTTTTCTTTCATGTGCCTCCTTTCTAAACCTCTGGATGAGATTTCAACCATTTTCCATATACACATATTATTAAAAAAGGGGAACTCTTTGCAATGACCTCTGCTAGGAAGAGACTGTTTTCTGGTGTGAAATGAACACCCACTTCCCCGGTGGCTAAGTGCATTGGTCACTACCTGTTGGTGTGAGAGCTGCAAGCAGAGTTCAGCCACCTAGCAGGGATTGTCCTTTTCTCTCCCCAGGGGCCCTACCATGGGGAAGCAGCTCAGCAGTCAGGAGATAGTGCTGCTTCATGAAGTAACCCTAGGCTTGAGCTGCTTTGAAAGCAAACAAACTTAGTATTGTTGTCTGCAGATGGTAATTTCTAGGTTCTGTAATTAATTCTGCGGGGGAATGGGGTCCCTATAGATTTCTATTAGGTGTGACCGAGAGGTAAATGATACTGAAGCTCATCTCAGTTTCCCAGACTAGATGGTTTTGAAAGCCTTTTATGGGATAAAAGCATTTGAGGGAAGAAAATATTGTGGGAAAATGTAATTCCACCCTCTTAGCTAACATACCAGCTTCATACAAGCACGTTCTCCATCAGTAATGAATACATCCCAGTAGCACGAGATGACAACAGGTCTATTTAAGGCAAGGGCTAAGGGGAAGGCTGCAATCCCCTTTGACCCATAGCCAACTCTTCCTTCAGCAACTGGATAGAAAGCCTTTTCTGTACTAGCATTATTGATCTTCTCAAGGGAGCATAACTCAAGCTTTCCACTCTGCATTTATAGGGTGATCAAATCAGATAGACATTTCTAAAAGGGCTTTCAAGTACTTTTTTAAAGGTCAGGCTGCTCATTTAATTTACATATCTTAGATGTAAATATTTCCATTGTTTGAAAGGCATGTGCCATGCATAGAAGTTGTTGGTCCTGGGCTAAAGGAGGTCTGTCGTACCTTACATGTTGAACGCTTTTCCCAGAGCTGGCAGTATTTTCAGATACTTGCCATCTTAATTAAATCTAACGCTTTTAGTTCAGAACTACATTATTCTACAGTTCAGTTAAAAACTAAGGAAAAAAATATAAGTATATGGGAAGGCTTTGTCACCCAAAGTGTTAAGTTCTAACAAATAATAAAAAGCATACAAATGGAGGGATGTGACTGTATATGTAGATAATCACACATTTACACACAGACAAACCATCATTGTCGTGTGTATGGGTGACACAGCAGGTCACCCCCCCCAAGAACATTTCCCTCTGAGAGTTAAATTTTCGAAAGAGCCTATGATACGGCACAAAGATATATAAAGTAATCATAAGTGACAGCACAGCTATATTTACAGCAAGACTTCCTTGTAACCTGATTAAGTGTATTAAAACTACCTAAACAATTGGTCACCCAAAGTAGTATAGAAAAAAATAAAAAAAGGCCACCAAGGCAAAAATTGGCAGCGTCCATCCAAACACTGTCCAGGGGAGTGAGAAGCTGTGGCCAAACCCTTGGAGTGTTGCCGTTGAATTGGCAAGGACATTTCTGTTATGGGGAAGGATGCAGGGAGCCGCAGCCAACCGTGTATGGCTTTATTGGCAAGATCATCCCACTGAGGAAATGGATGCATCAGGCTTGCTGAGGCTGATGCCTTTAGATATTTGATTCATCTCATGCTTCTTGTCCTGATTCCATGTTCACCGTAACCTTCTAATTTTGGTTGAGCCTCTCATGGAGGTCTCCCACCAGGAACAGCCTGCACCAGTGCCTTCCGTGCAAGGCCCCTGGCCTATGTGATGTTTACATTGCTCACGGGGAACTCGTGAATTGACCTTCTGGTGTTTGACATCAGTCTTGTGAGCTCTGGTGATGTGAGTCTGCCCCCAAGGGATGGCTCTACTTCACAGTGCTGATGAAAACAGGTTTCTAAGCCAGGAAAGCTGAGAGGAGATTTTGGATGATCGCTAAGGAAGCAGAGGGGAGGATGATTGGGAAATGGTATGGTTCTTTGTCCCACTCTTTCAGTTTCCTTCCCATCAAATACTTATTTTTTTTATTTTTTTCTATTTTATTATGTTAGTCACCATACCATACATCATTAGTTTTTGATGTAGTGTTCCATGATTCATTGTTGGCGTATAACACTCAGTGCTCCATGCAGTCCATGCCCTCCTCAATACCCATCACCAGGCTCACCGCCCTCCCCACCCCCATCCCCTCAGTAACCCTCAAGATACTTATTTTAACTTCAAGTGATAGTAAGTAGGCTGCAAAACTTTTATATTTATCAAGAATGGGAGTGACTGGGCCAAAAAAAAAAAAAAAACTGAAAAGCACTGCCCCAGAATGCGGTAAACATGTTTATACTTTAAGCCTCTTAGGAGATAGCCAGCTCACTTCCCTGGGCAGCAGCCTCAGCAAGTTTTGTCTTCTTGTGTTGAAGCATGGGTATTAGTCAGTTTGGCTGCTATAACAAAGCAAAATGCTACAGACTGGGTTGCTTAAGCAACAAAAGTTTATTTCTCACTGTTCTGGAGACTGGAAGGCTGAGCTCAGAGTGCCAGCATGGTCAGGTTCTGGGAGAGAGCCATCTTCCTGGCTTAGAGGTGGCTTCCTTCTCCTCGTGTCCTCACATGGCCTTTCCTGGGTGCATGTGTGTGGATGGAACACAAGAACTCTGTTGTCTCTTCCTTTTTCAATAAGGGCACGAATGCTCTCATGAGGGTCCCACCTTCATAACCCAATCTAAGCCTACTTACCATGTGATGAGCCCTGATAAATGATTGAACACTACATCTGAAACTAAGTATGTACTCTGTTGGCTAATTGGATTTAAAAATAAATAAACAAACGTACTTACCTCCCAAAGGCCCCAATGAACACATTGGGGGTTAGAGCTTCATATGAGTTTGGGGGAGACACAAACATTCAGTCCATAAGAGCATGTATGTGGACTCACGTAACACTCTGTACATCATTTAAAGTAAAAATGGAGTATTTAGGGTATTATGGGCTAGTGTTAACTAAGCTCACATTCCTGGTATGAATTAGAAATCAAAGTATATTTTCATTATATAATAGTCTCTGCTTATCATTAATATGTAGTATTTTTGGTTAAGGGAAGTGTCCTGGAAGAGAGGACTTCTAAACTCATTTTCCAAAACCCAAAATGCAGAATACCTTTTTTCGTGGAAAAGGGGTAATGGAATAATCTACTAGTTGATATGAAATTAATAATTCATGAGTTTGCTGCTTATTCCTACCACTTATTTCAGTATATTCAGTTCCACAAACAGGTTTTGAGTTCCAGCCCTATGCAAGACACCAGAAGGGAGGTCCCCCAGCTTGCAGACAAGAGCCCTACGGCTATGTTCATAGAAGTGGCCGTATTTTTATAGCTGGGACTCTAAAGTCCGGTAGGAAAGGGGCATTCTTTCCACATAGAATATAAAAGTAATTGTGCTACTGGTTATATCACCTTTTTAGAATCTTTCAATCTGGTCCTCTTCTACTGACTGGCAGTCTCCATAGAAAATATCTAATTTCTATTTAATGACTTCCGATGTTACTACAAAGTACTTGCCATTCGCCCTGCCCTTGTAGGCATTTGTTTTGGGGAATCTTCATAGTGCTCCTTCTGCCCATAGCCAGCCCACTGAGGCTCACCTACAAGGAACTAGTTGCATACCCTGCTGTTACCATCTGCCATATCCGTTCAGAGCCTTCATGCCAACTGTAGCAAGGAACATTTCAGTGTTGGTGGATGACATGTGCTGAACGTTGTTTCATGTTGCATGACATGCCAGTGAGCAGAGGACTTGTATCTGACTTCTTCCTAATAGGAATCCCCAGGGGGAGAACTCCCTTAGAATTCACAGAGACGGTCTGTAAAGATGGATGAAAATGCTTCCTACAACAACTATCAATATGCATCGTAATTTTGCTCGCTGGCAGTATTCTGACTAGTCTTTGTAATGAACTGCTGCGACTCATTTGTTTTATGTCGCTGGCATGGCCCCACTAACACACATTACACAGAACAAGTAGCAAGCACAATGTGTACCTTCCAAGAAAAGAGTCCAGGAAAAACTTCTGTCCTCTGCATTATGTGTCTTGTTGAAAAAGCATTCAGTCCTACTCTGGAAAATCGAACTGTATATCCTCCCTTAGCTGGCCAGTTCCCACATAACTACCCCATGTTGGAACCATTGCCAGCTGGAGTTAGGCCCAGCTGGCTTTTTTGTATGCTTTTAAATGGCTATATCTGGGTACCTTAGAATCACCTGGAGCACTTGTTAAACATCAAGACTTCAGGGCTTTGATTCATACTTAAAGTCTCTGGGAATTGCCTCTGACAGCAAATATGGAGCCACTTCTTTAGAGTACGTTTATTTTCTTATTTAGCTATTTATTAATGCACGGTAAAGCTGAGAAATTTTTTTTAATATGAAAGTTAGTACTAGAATGTATGGTCACCATTCTAATAAATTCATTTATTTTTTTTAAATTGAGGTATGCTTGATATACAAAGTTTGTATGCAGTATTGTGATTTGACAATTCTGGGCATTATGCAATGCTCACCTTAAGTGTAGTTACCATCCATTACCATACAAAGTTATTACAAAGTCACTGCAATATTATTGATTATATTCCCTATGCTGTACTTTCATCCCCTTCATTTATTTAGTTTTCAGCTCTTAAACCTCTTCACCTATTTTGCCAACCCCCTTACCCTCTGGCAACCACCAGTTCTCTGTATTTATGAATCTGTTGCTGGTTGTTTTTTTTTTTTTTTTTTTTTTTTTGTTCCTTTTTGTTTTTTAGATTTCACGTATAAGTGAAATCATATGGTATTTGTCTTTCCAAATCTTACTTCACTTAGCATAATACTCACTAGGTCTATCCTTTATTGTCACAAATGGCAAGAACTCGTTCTTTTTTATGGCTGAGTAATATTCCAGTGTGCATGCATGTGTGTATACCACATATTCTTTATTCATTCATATATAAATGGACACATGGCTTGCTTCCCTATCTTGGCTGTTATAAATGCTGCAGTAGACATAGGGGGTGCATATCTTCTTGAATTAGTGCTTTTGTTTTCTTGTAGTAAATACCCAGCAGTGGAATTGCAGTAATGTTTGATAGTTCTATTTTTAATTTTTTGAGGCACCTCCGTACTGTTTTCGGGGGGCTGAACCAATTTACATTTCCACCAAAATAGTGCACAAGGGTTCCCTTTTCTCTACACCTTCAACATTCATTGTTCCTTGTCTTTTTCAAACCAGCTAGCTATTCTGACTGGTGGGAGGTGATCTCATTGTGGTTTTAATTTGTATTTCTTTGATGGTTAGTGATGCTGAGTATCTTTACGGGTGTCTGTTGGCCATCTCTATATATTCTTTGGAAAAATGTTTGTTCAGGGCCTCTGCCAGTTTTTAAATCAGATTATTTGGGTTTTTTGGTGTTGAGTTGTAGGAGTTCTTTATATATTTTGATACTAACCCCTTATCAGACATATCAATGGTGAATACCTTCTCCCATTTAGTAGGTTGCCTTTTCATTTTGTTGGTGGTTTCCTCTCTGTGCAAAAGCTTTTTATTTTGGTGTAGTCCCAATAGTTTATTTTTGCTTTTGTTTTTCTTGCCTGAGGAGACATATCTAGAAAAAATTTGCTAAGGCCGATGTCCAAGAGGTTATTGCCTGTTTTAGTAGTTTTATGGTTTCAGGTCTGATGTTTTAGGTCTTTAATCCATTTTGAGTTTATTTTCATGTATGGTGTAAGATAGTGGTCCAGTTTCCTAGCACCATTGACTGAAGGGACTGCCTTTTCCTTATTGTATATTCTTGCCTCCTTCACCATAGATTTACCATATCAGCATGAGTTTATTTCTGGGCTCTTATTCTGTTCCACTGATCTATGTGTCTCTTTTTGTCCCAGTCCCATACTGTTTTGTTTACTCTAGCTTTGTAATATAACTTGAAATTTGAAATACCTCCAGGTTTTTTGTTCTTTTTCAAGATTGCTTGAAAGCCATTTGAAGTCTTTTGTGATTCCATACAAATTTTAGGACTATTCTGGTTCTGTGAAAAAATACTATTGGTATTTTGATATGGATCTAGAGATTCATTTGGGTAGTACAGACATTTTAATGCTTCTGATTCTTCCAATCTGTGAGCATGGAGTATCTTTACATTTGGGTCATCCTCAGTGTCCTTCATCAGTGTCTTAAAGTCTTCAGAGTACAGGTTTTTCATCTCTTTGTTTTATTTCTAGGTTTAGTCCTAATTTTATTATTTTTGATACAGTTGTAAATGGGATTGTTTTCTTAATTTCTCTTTCTGCCACTTCACTATTAGTGTATAGAAACACAACAGATTTGTGTATCTTAATTTTATATTGTGCAACTTTACTGAATTCATTTACTTATTCTAATAGTTTTTTGGTGGAGTCTTTAGGGTTTTCTGTATATATTATATACCATCATGTTATCTGCAAATATTAACAGTTTACTTCTTCCTTACAAATTTGGATAAATCCTGAATTTGTAACCTGCACTGTTATGGTTTCACCTTTTCAAAATGAAGCACATGGGCTCTGTGACAGCTTTATTTCTCATGGTTCAGTGACTGTATCTTTTCCTCACAACTTTAAGAATGTATAACTAATCATGTTCGCCAGTGTCCATTCCCTTCCCCTGCTGTTTTCTGTATAGGCACTTGAGTTAAATATGAGCTTTTAATGCGCCTTTATCTTTAGATTTGCAAAAATACCTTTTGTTCCTACCCCTTAGATTGAAGACATTAAAAGTACTTTGTAATTTCTGTATTCCAATGATATAAAATTGGTTATCAATGAAACACAAATAAAATCAACCAACTCTGATGAAATTTGAGGTAAAAGGGTTAAGAGGAAAAAATATGTAAGCAACACACTGTATCAAACTGTATCAGATATTATCTCTTATTACGGGAGGGGAGGAGGGATTTTTGTGCCATAGAATCATGAGGTTCTTCTCCATGGAAAACCGGTATAAATGACCTTAATGGTTTTTTTAAAGTAGGGGCAAGTCTGTTGATAAAAGAACAGGACTTTCTGGTGCTGCTGCTCTTTCTTTCTCTTGCTGGTATGTGCCATTCCCAGCACCAAAAGAGAAGTCAGAAACAGGGAGATCATCACCTTTTGAATGATTTGGAGATGCCCCTTTTCTTTTAGGGCACTAAGATACCTTTCTTTGGGCCAAGAATTCATACTTTCAAAGAAAATCGCCAAATTTCAAAGGGGTGGTAGCACTTGGGGGAGTTTACAAGTTCAGAAAGGAAAAGGTAATTGTTGACATGTGATCTTACCCTGTTTGGGTGGAAAGTGAGATAATACTGTTATGTTTTGGCCCCTGAATATAACCTATAATTGCGGGTCTTTGGGAATTCTCATTTTTTGGCTTAAAATATTGCATGTATATTGTTGTATTATATTTTATTTTAAGGATGCACAGAAGCTGTGTGATTTTTGGTTTTCAGCTACTATAGCTATTTTCAGGTTAGTAAAGTAGAATAATAATGCCTGCTTCCTAAGATTTTGGTAAAGCTTTAAATTTTGGGAAATACCTTGTATAAATAGCAGTCTCAGAACAGTAAGTTACTATTCAGACCACCAGAGGAAGAGCAATTAAAAGTACAAGTAGGCAGTATGTATTTTAACTATTAAGGATAATTGTCCTTCAGCTTCTCTGTAAATCTTCTAAGTTTGGAGTGAGGGTTGGGAATACAGGGCAGGAAGAAAAGTGAACAGATGCCAGTTTCTGTAAACAAATTGGTGGGGTGGTTTCTCCCTGTATACTCAAGAGATGATGTTGTCAGCTCCTGCCCATTTGCAGAGAATAGGGCCTTCTGCATTGTGACCTTGACTTGACCTCATGAGATGAAAGTGATTGATAGGTGGAGTGGTGGCCAAAGGATATATGTAGTCTGCTTATAGGGGAGGAGCTGAGAAGTGAAGTGCCTACAGGGAGGGCACTGCCTTGGAGTGCTGTGTTAGACAGCCCCAGGGTTTCCCACTGCCTGGACCACTGACATTCATAAACTCAAGGCCTGTACCATCTTGTGGTACATAGTCTGCGTTGTTACTCTTCACTCCTTCAAAAATTCCCACATAACACTACAGCGTACCATTTTTTTTAATTGAAGTATAGTTGACACGCCAAATGTTACTTTATTAAGCTTATTTATTTATTTATTTAATACATCTTTTTTTGTCCATTCATCTACCAACGGACACTTGGGTTACTTTCCATAACTTGGTTATCGTAAGTAATGCTGCAATAAATATAGAGGTGCATAGATCTGTTCAGATTAGTGTTGTCATTTTCTTTGGGTAAATACCCAATAGTGGAATACTGGAAAATACACTGTTTCTATTGTTAATTTTTTGAGGAACCTCCATGCTGTTGTCCACTGTGGCTGCACCGATTTACCTCTCCACCAACAGTGCACAAAGGTTTCTTTCATCATTGCTTTTGGTGCAGTTGTAAATGGGATTGTTTTCTTAATTTCTTTCTGCCACTTTGTTATTAGTGTAGAGTGTACAGCTTTCCATATATTAATTTTGTATCCTGCCACTTCCAAATTCATTTATTCTAATAGTTTTTTGGTGGAGTGTTTATGGTTTTCCTTTTTTAAAAAAAGATTGTGTTTATTTTAGTGAGCTCATGGGGGGGAGGGGCAAAGGGAGAAAATCTTCAAACAGACTCTGTGTTGAGTGCAGAGCGCAATGCAGGGCTTGATCTTATGACCCATGAGATCATGACCTGAGCCAAACCAAGAGCCAGACGCTTAACCGACTGAGCCACCCAGGTTCCCCTAGGGTTTCCTATGTATATTATCTTGTCTTTTGCAAGTAGTAACTTTACTGGTTCCTTACCAATTTGTATGCCTTTATTTCTTTTTCTTATCTGATTGCTGCAGCTAGAACTTCCAGAACTATGTTAAATAGAAGTGGCAAGAGTGGACATTCTTATTTCTGATGGTAGAGGAAAGCTCTTAGTTTTTCACCACTGAATATGACATTAGTACTGGGCTTGTCATATGTGGCCTTTATTATGTTGAGGTATGTTCCCTCTAAACTCAGTTTGTTGAGAATTTTTATCATGAGTAAATGATGAATTTTGATTCTTTTTATGCATCCCTTGAGATGATATGATTATTATCCTTCATTTTGTTAATGTGGTGTATTACATGGATTGATTTGCCAACATTGAACCATCCTTTGCATCCCCAGAATAAATCCCAGTTGATCATGGTATATGATTCATTTCATGTATTGTTAAATGAGGTTAGCGATACTTTGTTGGGAATTTGTGTGCATCAGAGCTATTGGCCTGTAGTTTTTTTGTAATGTCTCTGGTGTTTGTATGAAGGTAATGCTGGACTTGTAGAATAAATTTGGAAGCTTTACTTCTTCTTCTATTTTTTGAAATAATTTGAGAAGACTAGGTATTAACTCTTCTTTAAATGTTTGATAGAATTCACCTGTGACTCCATCTGGTCCTGGACTTTTATTTGTTGGGTGTTTTTGATTACCAATTCAGTTTCATTACTAGTAATTGATATGTTCAGATTTTCTATTTCTCCCTGATTCAGTTTTGGAAGACTGTATGTTTTTAGGAATTTATCCATTTCTTCTAGATTATCCAATTTGTTGGCATATAATTTTTGTAGTAGTCTCTTTTGTATTCCTGTGGTGCTGGCTGTTTTCCTTATTTCTAATTTTGTCCTCATTTTTCTTAATGAGTCTGGCTAAATGTCAGTTTTGTTTCATTTTTTTCTATTGTGTTTTTACTCTATATTCTCTTTATTTTTGCTCTAATCTTTATTATTTCCTTCCTTCTACCAACTTTGAGCTTTTTTCCTTTCTCTAGTTCCTATAGGTACACCTGTATTACTATAAATTTCCCTTAGATGTCCCTTGGGGCATCCCAAAGATTTGCATCACTGTGTTTTTATTTTTGTCTCCATTTTTTTTTATTTCCTTTCTGATTTTTCATTGTTGAGTAGCATGTTGTTTAGTCTCCACACATTTGTGTTTTTTTCCAGTTTTTTTTCCCTTGTAATTGATTTCTAGTTTCACACTATTGTGGTCAGAAATGATGCATGATAGAATTTCAATCTTCTTAAATTTATTGCGACTCATTTTGTGGCCTAACATGTCATCTAGCCTAGAAAATGTACCATGCAGGGTGCCTGGGTGGCTCAGTGGGTTAGTAAGCCTCTGCCTTTGGCTCAGGTCATGATCTCAGGGTCTTGGGATCAAGCCCCATATCAGGCTCTCTGCTCAGCAGGGAGCCTGCTTCCACCTGTCTCTCTGCCTACTTGTGATTTCTCTCTCTGTGTGTCAGGAAAAAAAAAAAAGAAAGAAAAGAAAACGTACCATGCACTCTTGAAAAGAATGTATGATTTTGGATGGGATGTTCTGTATATAATCTGTTAAGTCCATCTGGTCTAATGTAGCATTCAAAGACATTGCTCCTTTATAAAGGGATAAAATGACAGTAATATAATAATAGTAAGAGACTTTAACACCCACTTATATCAATGGATAGATCATCCAGACAGAAAATATCTGTTAATACTTGCTTTATGTATTTAGGTATTCTAGTGTTGGATGCATAGATCTTTAGATCCTCTTGTTGGATTGATCCCTTTATCATTATGTAATGCCCTTTTGTGTGTCTTGTTACAGTCTTTGTCTTAAAGTCTATTTTGTCTGATATAAGTATTGCTACCCCAGCTTTTTCATAAGTACATGTCTGTCAATAATTATTTTAAATGTAAATGGTCTAAATGTTCCAGTTGAAAGACATAAAGTGAAGGGATGGATAGAAAACAAGACCTACCTATGCCTACAAGAGACTCACTTCAGACCTAAAAAGAGAGACTAAAAATAAAGGGATAGGAAAAGATACTCATGCCAATCAAAACAAAACCAAACAAAAGTCCAGGTAGCAACTTATGTCAGGGTCCCTTTCTTTAAATGCAAATTTTTCCATTTAGAAAAATAACATGATTGTTATAAACAATCCTAAAGTATTTAGAAAAAGAAAAAAAAAATCCTGGGACTAAAGTGTTGAAAGACAACTGCCTTGTCATGACTTTGATGCTTACAGAAGCCCTTGAAGGACTCCAGGAAGAGTAAATGATCCTTTGACAGGGCATCTGGGTGGCTCAGTTAGTTAAGCATCCGTTGGTGAAGTAGCATTACAAATATCATCTGCAGGTTCTATTCTTACTTACACAGTAGATGCTCTGTTAAATGTTTATTTATTAAATATTTTAATATACTAAACATACAAGAGTCCATTATTTGAATGTGTACTTTGAATATCCAGATTAACTATGGTGTTATCACCAGTGGTCCATCAACATGAATTTCACCTCAGTGTTCTGCAAGCAGGCAGGAATATTGCAATTATTAGGATATTAGAACTGTTCAACCTTTATGGTTAGCAAAATAGTATAAGTAATGGTAAATATTAACTTTTTCCACAACAAATAATCTTTTCCCCTCTGAAATGAAGTGTGCTCATGCTTAATCCAAGCCCCGGCAATATTTTTAAAAGAAAGATAAGAAAAAAGAGGAATGGCTAATCTGACGTAGCAAAAACACATATAGGAAGCCAGAAGGAACAAGCCTTTATGCCTTATCTTTATTTTATTACCTTCTCTTCTGTTGTCAATTTTTCCCCAGGCCCAGATTATATCAAACAGAGATTTCAGGAAGGTGTAGATGCTAAAGAAAATCCAGAAGAAAAAGTACCAGAAAAGCCACCAACACCAAAGGAATCTCCGCATTTTTATCGCAAAGGCACGACACCCCCCAGGTCTCCTGAAGCAAGTCCCAAACAAAGCCACTCACCCCAGCCCTCCTCCCCAAAACCCACGAAGAAGCAGAACCCCAGCTCAGGGGCAAGACTCAACCAAGACAAACGGAGTGTGGCTGAGGAGCATGTGACAACCATCGTCAGTAAGCCTTTGATGTCAAAGGCTCCCACAAAGGAGGCGGGAGCCATGGTGCCCATGTCCAAGTACTCTGGCCGCCACCACATCCCCAACCCCAGTAATGGGGAACTGCATTCTCAGTACCACGGCTACTATGTGAAATTGAATGCCCCCCAGCACCCCCCAGAAGACATGGAGGAAGAGGAAGGATCAAGCCTGTCTTCCTCAGCACTGGTGCACAAGCCATCACCCAACAAATGGAGTCCCCCTAAATCTGTGACAAAACCAGTTGCCAAAGAAAGCAAAGCTGAGCCAAAAGTTAAGAAGTCTGAACTTGTTATACCAAAGAATCCAACAAGCAATGATTCATGCCCTTCTTTGGAAAAAGAAGCCAATTCAGTAAGTTGTGCACGATGTGTTTTTTGCTTCCTTTTGGTTCTTTCAGGTAGCAGCGTAAGGGCAACTTGCATCTTGATGACAACTTGTCTAGCAAAAGTCTCGACGACCACAGGACTAGGTAAGTTAGAGCTTTAGCACATGTATAGCCTAAGACCGCAAAGAGCTCTCTGGGCAGAAACACGTCCCTGTTCCTTCGCCACCCTCCTTAAATGTCATTCAGGTAGCCCCCTTGTTACTGCATCACATGTCAGCAAGCCTTTCCCCACACTTCTTGGTAAATTTTGGGGTAGCTTAGTTTGAGCTGCTGTGACAGAAATGCTATAAACTGGGTGGCTTAAGCAACAAACCTTATTTCTTTCTTTCTTACAATTCTGGAGGCTGGGAGTCCCAAGATCAAGGTGCCACACACTTGATGTCTGGTGAGAACCCAATTCCTGGTTCAGAGACCTCCTTGCTGTACCCTCTGTGCCCGAGAGAAACTGCAAGTTCTCTCATGTCTTCTGTAAGGGCGCTAATCCCATCAGGAGAGCTCCACCCTCATGACCCAGGGCCCCCCTCCCAAAGGCCCCCCCTCCAGATACCATCACACTGGGGATTAGGGTTTCAACATATGAATTTTGGAGGAACATGTAGTCCATCTTGGTAGCTAACTCTCTGATTGGCTAGAAAGGAATCATGGGTCCTGACAAGGACCAGGTCCTCTCAGAACCCTTAGCTGGGAAGAGGATTCCACCACCATTTGCTAGGTTCTTAGCCCTGATTTTGAGCCTCACAAAAGATACAGTGTAAAGGAATGGATGGAAAACAAGACTTACCTATATCTGTATGCCTAATAAGACTCACTTCAGACCTAAAGGGACAAACAAAGTGAAGAAGGAGAAGATACTCCAGTCAGCATCTTTAGACAAAAGAACATCTTTTCTTGCTATTGTGAATTATTCTCCTAATACTTAGTTTGGATTTTACTCAGTCAGGCTTTGCCACTAGAATATTTTCTTTCTTTTCAACTGTTTAAAATTACTTTGGTCTTCTAACTTCCTAAGCATAAGTGCTTCAAAAATTTCAGCTTTCTGGTAAATGCTAGTTTTATTATCAATTAGTCTGAGCATTTAAGGTTTTTAATTATTCAACCAGAAAGCTATATGTTACTGGTAAATGTTATTTGATGAGCATGTAAAATGATGAATGATATATGGAATTCATACTTTATCAAATTCTATAGAATTTACAAAATCTTAAAGCTAAGTAATTATTAATAAGAAATTGACCAACTGATCTGTTGACCTAGTCACATGTTTTCGGAACAGAGTTGTTGCACATTAAATGTAGCTTAGGAAAGAAGCCACAGCTAACCCAATATTTACTAGTAATTTCTGAGACATTTGCATAAAGGTGCGGATTAATGTAGTTGTATTATATTTAAGTTTTTTTCTTTTGTCCAACAAGACTAGCCTGTTTACAGTTAAATAGTTGAAATTCATTTTTTTGTTAACTTATATTTCTTAGATTTATTTTGCTGACAAACACTGATTCTCATCTTTTTTATTGTCTAAATATAAATTTAAATGTAAATATAAATATAAATTGATCAGATTAACTACGTTGACTTCCTGAGAGTCATCCTCCGTGGGGATAAATGGTTTTTAAGACAGAGTTGATTAGTATTAGTTTGCCTGATATACAAGGGTGAAATTCAAACAATGGAAGACCACATAGTCTCTACCTTAGGGTACCCAGTAGTGGGGTTCAGTTGACTTCTAGAACTCTGTAAGAGGAATCGAATGGCCCAGTGTCCTACACACTGTCTTTCTGTGAACTGTTAACTACTGTTTGATAAATTCACAGCCTCCTTATTTAGAAAAAGTACCTTTTTTACTTATATGCAGAACCATCTGGTTCTTGGAGGTAGCTTGGGGTGGGTTGGTCTCTAGGCCTCCTTCCACGTCCCACGAGAAAGGAGGCCTAGCACTCTGCAGCCTCTGTGCATGGCAGGAACTGGAAGTCAAGATCGCCTTGGCACCTTCCTATGAAGATTTTAACAGTTAACCTCCTTTTCCTGATGAATAACACAAAGCTGACTTTCACACTCCTAATGACTGTTTTCTTGACAGTTTAGAAGTGATAAAATCATCATAAAGGTAGTTAATTAACCACCTTTAAAACTAAGGAGTCCTGCATACAATTTTGAGATAGACACTCTGTAAGTTAGAGGTTTATAAATACCTTGAAAATTCATAGGAATATTCACAATGAAGCGTACACTGGAGGGAGAACCAGACTGAAGCAGTATACGTTGTGGGCAACCAAGAGACTCGCATGAGTCAAAATCATCATTTTTAGGGTGGTTGAATATACTGGGATCTGGAAATTTAGTCTCCAGCTTATTGACGGACACAGGATACGTTGGTGGCGAAGGGTGTGGACTCTTGTGCCAGACTTCCTAGGTTCAAATCCCAGCTGTGTTGCTTCTCAGTCATGTGCCCTTGGGCAAGTTTCCTAACTGCTCTGTGAGTTGTTTTCCTCATCTCTACCTATATCATAGGGTTGTTTTGAAGATTAAATAAGTAGTACTTACATAGCTCTTAGCACAGTAAGTGCTCCAAAAGCAATGGCCATTATTGTTCTAACACGGCAGTAGTTGAAACATAAAATGGTTCAAAAATATTCCAGTACATTTTGACCCATCCTCAGGATCACCCTGGATATCCATCTCCTAGAAATATAAAAAAAATTTTCTGAGACACAGGCTAACACTTTGCAAATTAAGTACTTGATATGAGTGGTAAGAGATGGGAGAATATGCCACGAATTACTCTATAACCCTTCTCAAGAAACGTGTGACTCCTGTGGGCCATGGTTGCACACAGATTGATGTTCCATGGAAACACATTCTATGTGGTACCCATGTTTTTGTAGGATTTTGCAACATGGCAATTTGGGTAGGAGCCAGTAGAGACATCATTGCAGCTTTATCATCAAGCAGACAAGCAAGGAGTCTTCTAACTAGCAATCTTGACTCCTTCTGAAAACTGCCTGCACTTTTTCTTAGCTATTCCTCTTCCAAGTCTATGTTAAAATTTAAGGCATCCATATCATGTCAGTTTTGCACCATGTACACACACACACTAAAACCCTACAAATAGTAAATTTATATAAACTTTGGCTATTTATACTAATTTTTTTTCTTCTTATGTTTTTAGAGAAGTTTTAGATTTAACATAGACTATAGTAACTCTCTAGAAGATTCCTCGCAGTTTCAAATGAGCAATAGTCTTTTGAAGAAAAAAAAGATACATTTCTTGAGTTAGCGCTTCTTTCCCTATTTCCCATATCTCCCACACTTTATTTTCTAACTGCCTGAAAGTTCTCCCAATCCAGACTTGCACTTTGTGCTGCTGCAGCTTCTTTTATTACACCTGTCTCAGTCAGTCTTGAAAAGCAAGACTGATTTTTTTTTCATTTTGCTATTTTAAGCTACAACTGGCTACCACGGTCATGTTTATAAGACTTCACCTTAAAACTTCCCATCCTGTGCCCAGCCTAGGTATCTGAAGAACACTGAGGTCACGTCTTGATATCTGCCTATTAAACATAGCATCCCAGAACTTATTTTCTACCAGGTTGCTGTTCAAACTTTTTATGGCTGCCTTACCCTCATCTTCACTGAGTCATCTTTAAAAATAGCTTTATAAATGGAGTTGTACTAGTTGGATAAGTATATATGTATGTCTGTTTCATATTTATATATAAATACATAACACATATATATGTGTATATATTATGTATGTATCTCCATCTAAAAATGCTAACGAATTCAAAAAGTTAGATAAATTCATGAAACCTTGGAGGGATGGAGTTCAAGGTCCAGACGCACCTTAGACTTTTGAAGTTAGATTCACTGAAGGCACTTCCTCTGTTTTTCTGCTTTTCATTGGTCCACTGTAAGCCACGGAACTCTGCATTGAGTTGTTCTGACCCCATATACTCCTCCTTATCTTTCATATCACTATCTTCAGGAAATATGAATTAAATCCACTGACCCAGAAGAGTTACATGAATCTAAACTTCTTAACATATAAATGAGCAAAATCTAATCAAAGTTTGTGATAATAATAGCATTTCCTTAATCCCTGTGCTGTGTTATGATGTTGAAAGATTGTTTCAATTATTTTCTGAGGTACGTTTCCTATACTAGACATTTCAAGTTACTCATTATTGAAGAGTTACATAGATTAAGACTCTCCCACTGACTTAGAATACTATTCTAAAAGAACAATTGGTCATATCAAGATTTGATGTTTTCTGCTACCACGAAATCAGAGCATATAGATGAAAATGCCGTTTTCAAGAACATGATTAGAAATAATTATTTTTAAACTAAGGCCTGTGGCTATAAGAGGGATGTAGAAAAAAACCCCGAGCAGCTCTGAAGTAGACAAAGTTTAATTTTAGTTCTGTAATTTGTTTAAACTGGATGAGTAACCTTGGGCATGACACTTACTCTCTCAGAGCTCTGTAACTCGTAATCACCTGTGAAGAAGAAATCATGTACCCAAAGTGCTTATTATTAGCCCACTGCCTAGTATAGAAAGACCAGCAATAAATGTGCTTTTTCCTCCCATTTCCTTGAGATTTGGAAACTATGGTTTTTCTTCTGCCTAATAGTCCCCATCTCAAGGATACACATTTTTACTTCCTTTTCTCCCCCACTCTGATTTTACTAATCATCTTGTTCTTCATTTAAGGCAGTGAATTACTAAAGTCAACAACCACATCCACAGTACCTGGAGAAGTACCAGATGATAGCAGGTGTTCATAGTGAAAACCTGGATGAATTGGGTGGCCCATATGTGCGGGTGAACGGCGGTGAACAGCACGGCTACTGCCAATGTGGAACTCAGTCTAGGGCAAAGATGGAGATTAACAATGCGAAGTGTTAGGATAGAGACCAGGGCACTCTGACCTCTGCCAGGGAGGTTGTAGCCCCATCTGGCGAAGAGACCTCCTATAAGGATGTGACCCTTTCAGACTTCCTCCCCCCCCCCCNACCACATTTGAGGACTCTATTATCCTGTTGCAGTGTGGCCTCATTAGATATTCAAGTCTAGTACAACTGTTTCCTCATCTCTTAAATAACAATTGAAATACCTACCGACCACCTCTTAAGGCCAGTTTAGAACACAGTTAATGTTACTTAAGAATTAGACACTATTTTCATAGTATAAACCTAGTTCAGGTCTCTGTAATAAAGATGCTCAAGCATGAGCAACTCTGAAACGTTGGGTCAATAAGGTTGGGTTTTGTTTGAACAAGTAAAGTTTGGGTACCTTGACTAGCTGGTATTTATTATAGCCATATTTATCATAAGAGGATTCTGCAGTGTGTTAAATAGAACTTGATTTCTAAAACGTGGCGGCTGTGAGCAAAGAAGTGAAGAATTAGACCTATAAGCTAATTTCTGCAAGTGTTCAACTTCCTGATTGCAATTTTTACCTTAAGGATGGGGTGGTGTCCAAAACTCTGACGAGGAAAAGCAAGAGTCCTAAATTTTTCCTGAGAGGCCTCAGTACCCTATAAAGCTTTTAGTCGTTCCAACTGCCTTCCTGAGGAAATAATTCTTCCTCATCTATATTACACCTTAACAAAAAGTCCATATCCACTTTCCGTTAGTTCCTTACCCCATTATGGTGAACTCTCACCCAGACTGTTGTCAAATGTTCTGGGGGGAATGATCTCAATTATTTGATAGTCATTTTTTTTTTTAGATTTAATCAAGACTGGATTCGTTTCATAGTGGAAAGTGAGGAGACTCCTCCATCTAAATATGGCATTTCTATTTTTAGTTTATACCTTTTGGAGCTGCTGTCATTTATTTGTTCCCACTTTATTTACTGCAATGGGGTTGAGTTATTTTTTTTGGTAATTGATTTCATGTTCTAGCTTATATGTGGATATTAACATGGAAACATTATGCTTGGTTTGTTCTGTTTCATTTCCAGGGCCCTAATTCAGTCATGATTGTCCTTGTCATGCTGTTGAATATCGGGTTGGCCATTCTTTTTGTTCACTTTCTAACTTGATTGGAATTAGGAAAGGTAAGAATAGCCTTAATTTCTATATAAAATCACCAAATATAAAATTCTTTTCCCATATTTGAATTTACTTTTTTTTTTTAACAACTGCGTATTGTCCTTCACTTTAATTTTGGCTGTGCCTGAATGTGATTCAACATAGTTACTTAATGATATAACTGTTTTGACCCTTCAGTGAAGTCATGACAACTAGCGGTGTTAGCCCACAGTTCTCTGCCGTGGCATCGTCAGCCCTTTAAATGGCACACCCCAGTCAGACTCAGACTCAGGGAAGGAGGCTTGGAATTAGGATGGGATCGCGAAAGAGATGAAACTTGGAAAATTCAGCCAGAGGACCTGTTCGGTCCCCCTGGGAATGCTTTGTGGCTTTGGGGGTCCTCTGGGAGCTGAAGCAAGCAGCCATGTCGGAGAGCAAAACTTAATAATCATTCTTTTTTAAAATCTGCTGAAGCAGCCCCATCCGGCGAAGTTCTTGGCGTTGGCTACTCCATCTGTCCTAGCAGAGTGTGACTAAACTGGAAATGTATGGAGCTGCATTTTTTTTTTTTTCTGATGGAAGTCAACAGCTGCCTTACTATTTTACCATCTGACGTTTTTAGTAGGGAGCTGGGGAAACAAACGACTGCCCAAGGAATGTGGTCGGAGGATTGTGTTGCTGTGGCCATGGTTCCAACATTCACTCCTATCTCATTCGAAGAAATAGGTAGCAGCATCACTCACCAGTCTTATGCCACGACCTGCTGCTTTAACATCTTCTGGAATGTTCTGGGAGAGAACGTTTCGTTGGCTTGTGCACGACTATGTTCATTTTTGCCGTTCATTGAAGTAGGATGTATAGTCCTCTACAACGTGTGGTCCTGGCCAGAGGAAGCACACTTGTTGCATCTCAAGGAAAAGAAACAACAGTTAATTCTAGAGAAGACATGTTCGTTGCAATAGCAGTACATCATTTTTTTTTCATGCCATTTAGTCGTCCTAAACCTGTAACAGGCTGTTTAAAATTTAGCAGTGTTGAAGGCATTATACCTTCCTAAGAAATAATTTTAAATATTTTTAAACATTACTGAGGTGAATCATTTATGCACTTAGGAGGTGCTAAATTTTAAAAGCTGAAAGACAACAGAATTCTAAGTGTAGTCAAAATGTTGCATGGATTGCAGTAATCGGCATTTAAAGGATTCAGTTTCATTGCTTACGTACTTTATAACCAAATAAAATCTTGTCAGTGACTATGTTAATTCCCATGAAAGTTAAGCAAGATGCTATTAATAACTGCTCTGATCTTTTTTTTTTCCCTCCAACTTAAATTTTTGTTGAATACATTCAGGTAGAGTGTAAAGCTTTTGTTAAACCTCTGCTTCTCGATTTTATGTCTTTTGTGTTTTTCAAAGTCCTTTCGTAATTTTATTTCACATTTTAAAGGCTTAGACATTTTTATTTAAATATTTGTCTTCTGCAGTCCTTTGTTATTCTGACATAATCTGATTTTTTTGCTGTTTTATAATTCATCCTTTATTACTCAGAAGCATGCTTATTACTTAGAGACACTACATGGTCTTTATAATTATTTAAAAAGAAATCAGGGGAGGAAAGGTATCTTAAATCTCTCTAAGACATTACATTGTGGAGAAGGAGCTAGCTATTCCTAAATATTTTCACAATCTGCATGGTTTAATCAGATTCTTTTTACCGTATTTGCTACCTTTTCAATGCAGAAGAGACCATTCACACATTAGCACAGGTGTGGACTGAATGCTTTGTCACCTGCAGGGTAGTAACCCAGTGATGTTTTTTGCAGAAGTGCAATATGTTGAGAATCCTGGGTGTGACCAATATGGAATAAAGAAGAAAGCAGAAAGAGAGCAGATGAAAATTACAACTTGTATATTTATTTATTTTTTACATTTTGCTTTGACTTTTAAATTTAGGAAGTACGTTTTTAGCCAAGAAACGTTTAAGCTCCTGTGTCAGTCTCCGTACTCTCACTGCGCCTTCCTAACCCTGTAGCTCTTGATGCTGGGAAAGCGGATTTTTAAAAAAAATAAATAAATAAAATATTTAATCTTATTAAGTGTTTATTTAAAATGTGTAATGCTTTGGAAATAATGGGTAACAGATAACTAAAGGATATGTTTATAAAGTAAGCATGTTGGTTCCATTTATAAATATATGTATGATTTATAAGCTTTTTTAAAAACAAAGCTCAAATTGTTGGTATTTTTCTAAAATGTGCACAGCTGTATTTTACATGAAAGACTCTTTCTAATGGGTTGTTATACTGTGCTCTACATTTTGGACAGCACATGAAGTCTGCCAATGTACTTAATAAAACATGACCTTGTTTATTTAAAGTTTCTTGCTGTGAAAAAGAACTCCCTACCTGTGAGTTCCTTTATTTATAATCCTCGAAACCAAAATGTATAACGTACAGTTTTCACAACTGTATCCGCTCTAATAAAAAAAAAAAGAAAGTTGGTTATTAATAAAGTTGCAGGTGTGTTTACTTTGTGAGTAAATTACTGTCTTGACTTATGTGGAATTTGGGGGTTGGTGGGTTGTATTAAAAGATCTGCTGAAAAGTTGGCAATAGAAATGGGGTGCAAGGACGCCTGGGTGGCTCAGTGGATTAAAGCCTCTGCTTTCGGCTCAGGTCATGATCTCAGGGTCCTGGGATCGAGGCCCATATCGGGCTCTCTGCTTGGCAGGGAGCCTGCTTCCTCCTCTCTGCCTCTCTGCCTACTTGTGATCTCTCTCTCTGTGTGTCAAATAAAGAAATAAAATCTTTAAAAATAAAAAAAAATAAAAAGAAATGGGGTGCAAATGCTCAAAGCAGCCACATGGGAGGAGGTGGTTGTACCATTATTTCTGTCTACATTTCTTTCATCCTGGGCTTTTCAACTAATTTTGTAAAATAAGATTCCTTTTTCTGCTTAGTGCCTTCATTAATTGGATTAGTTCCTTATCCAGGGTTTTAAGCCTGCTCCTATTTTTAAGGAAAACCCAAAGTTGGAGTAAATCCCACCTCCTGCAAGGGTACTTTTCACAAGTAATTAAAGTTTTTGGGTCATCGTGCCCCAAATAAGTTAATATGTTGCTATGGCCCCTGTTGAGACACACTTAAAGAAGCTTCGGCACACTGTGCATAATAAACTTGCCGCCACTAGAATTTCCAGCCACCAGGCTCCCTCTGAAGCCATCGGGTACCGGCCCAGGGCACCTGACACCTAACAAGCTGCCTATGAGAGACAGCAAGAGGCCCACCTCCAAAACAGCTTTCCCAGGAGTAGCCATGGTGCTTTCAGCTTCCCAAACGAGCCACTCCTGTTGAAGGCCAAGGTCTCGGAGACCCCTGTATAAAGAATGCATAAAGTTATCCCCTCTAAGTAGTCAAAGACTGAACAAGTTAAGTGATTCATCTTCCAGTAAATCCTAAAAGAATGGAGCACAGACTTTTCCGGAGCAGGCGGGAAAAGCAGAGGGTGCTAGAAAGATTATTGATTCCTGTTTCAGGTCCAAACCACACGTTTTGATGGTGGAAGCCAAAGCTGGGGTGAAGACTTTGTGGTTGGGAAATCTGGAAAATATTCTCCATGCCCTTTGAATGCAGTAACTATTTCAGGAACGATGGTAAGCCGGCTCCCCGGGGAATACACCGGACGAGACTCACAGCCCTCCTCCCATGCTCTGGAAACTTGAGCAGCCTCGTCTTTCCAACTCAGTATGTGGCTGCACACGTGGCCTATTCGGTCAGCACGGTGTAACCAATAGCTCATCGGGCTGAGTTTTATTAGCCCGGGTTTGTAAACTGTCTACATCCAGCATTCCCTTCTTACCGCACAAGTACTGACAAGTGCTTCCCGTGTTCTGTACTAGCCCCTATAGGAGTCTCAATTATGGGAGTAGGAGGAAATAACAAAATGTATAGAATAAAATGAACAGTCCTGAATGTAATGAATATGGATAAAATCCTCAGCTACAGTCATGGCTGATTATGGATTTTTCTCTAATCTGTGCCCTGGTTTCCTCATCTATAAAATGCGTATAACTAGAGCCCTGACCTTCACAGCGTGGTTGTGAAGGTGAAATGAGCTCATTTATGTTAAGGGCTTAATAACTGTTGTGTTAGCTTTTGCCAGTTGGAGGAACTAAGAAAAAAATTTTTAATTTCTGTAAGTTTCTCAAACACATGAAAAAATAGAATAATATCCCACTATAAAAGCCTGTTTTTAAAGGTTAATTGTGCCACAGGTCATATTATGTTCTTTGTTCAGTAGTGATCACTGTGAAAATCAAAGGCCACACTTCACCAGAGTTCCTTCTCTACCCTAAAATGCAATTTTCTATATAGTATGATGTGAGACACTTGCTTTACAAGGAATGTATAGTATGATGTGAGACATTTGCTTTACAAGGAATGTTAATGTCAATGACTCATTAGATTCTTACAAGGTCCCTGGGGAAGAATTCTTGCAGTTAAATGACTTACTTGCCCAAGGTCATGTAGCCAAAAAGTTACAAAAATTTGTATCCGAGTCCCAGATTAGATTCTAAATGTGCTTTTTCATTTCATATGTTGGTTATTATTATTCTACACTATCATACTCATCAACCATAAAAAGGCAGAAAACATGAAGAAATGCAGGTAACAGGATGGGTTGAATGAACCCATTTCCATAAGTTCCTTGATGCCACTTGGTGGATGAAACTACAGTAGAGTTTATTAAAAGTTCTGAATAATGTATTTACAGTCCTGTTGCATGACTTTTAGTAAGGTATTTATGATATTTTTGAAACATACTAAATATTAACAAAAGTTTAGCATTTAAATGATATTTTAGAGTGAGAAGTGTGTTATACATGAACTGAGTATGTGTTTGAACTTGATTTCAAGGATTAACTCAGAAATTTCACATTGTGCCCAGAAGACTTAGAAGATTTAGACAAATACCGTGATGTTCTTTGTGCATCTCAGTGTTCTATACAGTGTATTTGGTATGCTCTTGAATCCCAAATCTGATTCAGGTAAACTGTTTAGAATTAACACAAAAGTGATGGCCTGAGATTTGTTCAGCCAGTGATTGGTAAAGCAACTCACTTACCAACATAAAGAATATATCAATCTTTGAAGAGAATTCTGGAGAGAAGATCTGGAGGGAGAGACACAGTCAGCGGAAGATTACTGTACTCATGTACAAGTCTTTCCTTCCCATCCTTGCCCCAACTAACCTCATTCATGAAATATCAAGAACAACATCAAGCTTTCAATGGAATTATGATGATATTTGCTTAAGGAAATACAACAGAGGTCTTTGGTTTTAGGAATGTATGTCACATGTCACATTCCTGCCATGTATGGCACATACTTGGAAGAAAAGGATCTGACTGATCAATATCACGTCCCCCATGCCATAAAAGCAGAAGCCAAGGTGAGAAGAAGCCAAAGATCCTCCAATCTTCTCACGTCCCGGGCATGTTCTAACGATAGTTTCTGACAACCAGAGCAAGTGCCTAGCAGGTAGCTCCTTCTGATAAAGGCCAAGAAGATGCTCAAACATAGCACTGTTGTGAAGCTAACGGGGTGAAATCCATCACCTAAGCACCGGACCTCGCATTTTAAAAGCAGTTTTACATAAGGTAATTGAACCAAATTAAAGTTAGCAGAGGTTAGAAACATTCAGATCCACGTAATATTTAAAAGGATAGACAGCAATCATTTCAGTCTGTGGTTACCCATCATCCCCCCAAAACCAAACAAGAATTTGGGTAGTAATCTCAACACAAGAAAGCAAGTGCCAAAGAATGCATTACATCTGTGCCCAAAATAAGGTTTAGTGCTATCTACTCTCATTTGTTTGGCATGATACCTGTAATGTGGGTAATCAGCAAAATTTTTCATTTCTCAGTGTCCACTTTATTTCCCAATATTTACATACTTTACAATTCAGATTTCTTTCATTGGGATTTTTTTTTTAAAGATTTTATTTATTTATTTGACACACACAGAGAGAAATCACAAGTAGGCAGAGAGGCAGGCAGAGAGAGGGGAGGAAGCAGGCTCCCTGCTGAGCAGAGAGCCCGATGCGGGCCTCGATCCCAGGACCCTGAGATCATGACCTGAGCCGAAAGCAGAGGCTTTAACCCACTGAGCCACCCAGGCGCCCAACTTTCATTGGGATTTTTGTGCATAGGAACCTCTTTCCATTTTTTTCCACTTTTTCCTTCACAAAAGAGTATTACTAATCTCAAAGACCCTGGACTATATTTTTGGGTTTCTGTTGGTTCACGCCAATGATCAATGATTTACCTGTGTTCGTGTTGACATTCTAAAGACTATTTGAGTAAATTATAAAGGAAGCACTGTGAACCTGTCTGTAACCCTGTTCTGAAGTGGGGTGGGGGGCGGGGGCGTGGGACTTTTATTTTTTTTAAGATTTTTTTTTAAGTAAATTTTATACCCAAGGTGGGGTTCCACCTTACAACCCCAAGACCAAGAGTCACACGCTCTGCTGACTGAACCAGCCAGGCACTGCACTCCCCTTTCTTTTTTAAAGATGAGCTTTCAGGAATTTTAATGTGGCCTGTGTGTTTGGTACCCTGCCTGACACCTTAGTGCCCTGCAAAACCTGAACTCTCCATTCCGCAGAACCATGGCCCCCTGTCAGCCCCCACAGCAGCAGCATGCTTAGAGACATACGATTTACTGGTGCAGTTTGACAAACATGTCAGCTTAATTGAGGATACTAATTCAAAAAGAAAAGCAGGAAAAGGTTTCAATTCAGGCATGCCACTTTTTCAGATGCCAGTTTCTAGAACCAGCCACACACTTCCTTTTGAGTTACCCTCCTATTCATTAGGCTGTGCCAACACCAAACATTATATGTCCATTTTGGTACACTCTAAAGACAGTTTTAGTGTCTTTAAAATGGGAACAGTGCTATCTGCTGCATAGTGTTTGGAGTTCGTTTTAAGATTTATTTTGAGAGGGCACCTGGGTGGCTCAGTGGATTAAAGCCTCTGCCTTCTGCTCAGGTCATGATCTCAGGGTCCTGGGATCAAGGCCTGCATCGGGCTCCCTGCTTAGCAGGGAGCCTGCTTCCTCCTCTCTCTCTGCCCGACTCTCTGCCTACTTGTAATCTCTCTCTCTCTTTCTGTCAAATAAATTAAAAAAAATAAATCTTTTTAAGAAAAAAGATTTATGGGCGCCTGGGTGGCTCAGTGGGTTAAAGCCTCTGCTTTCGGCTCAGGTCATGATCTCAGGGTCCTGGGATCGAGGCCCGCATCGGGCTCTCTGCTCAGCAGGGAGCCTGCTTCCCCCTCTCTCTCTGCCTGCCTCTCTGCCTCCTTGTGATCTCTCTCCCGCTGTGAAATAAATAAATAAAATCTTAAAAAAAAAAAAAAGATTTAAAGAAAAAAGATTTATTTTGAGAGAGCGCAAGAGCCTGCATGCACACGGTGGGGGGAAGGGCAGAGGGAGAGAGAGAATCTCAAGCAGGCTCCATGCCAGCGCCGAGTTCCACTCAGGGCTCAGTCTCACAACCCTGAGATCATGACCTGATCCAAATCCAAGAATCACAGACTTAACCAACTGAGCCACCCAGGCACCCCCATAGTGTTTTTATAAGAAAGTAGAGGGGCGCCTGGGTGGCTCAGTGGGGTTAAGCCTGTCTGTCTCTCTGCTCAGCAGGGAGCCTGCTTCCCCCTCTCTGCCTACTTGTGATCTCTCCTCTGTCAATTAAATAAATAAAATCTTTTTTTTTTAAGATTTTATTTATTTATTTGACACAGAGAGATTACAAGTAGGCAGAGAGGCAGGCAGAGAGACAGGGAGAGGAGGAAGCAGGCTCCCTGCTGAGCAGAGAGCCCGATGCGGGCCTCGATCCCAGGACGCTGAGATCATGACCTGAGCCGAAAGCAGAGGCTTTAACCCACTGAGCCACCCAGGCGCCCTAAATAAATAAAATCTTAAAAAAAAAAAAAAAAGAATCCAAGTAGAGAACTTCAATAAGCTCCCTAACACATGGTACATTCTCAACATATAGCAAGTATTATTGCACTTAATTGTCTCAACTTTGTCAGCAATTTTTACTTATTCCCTCATCAAACATTTGTTATGTACTGTTGAAATAACTTTCTAGGCCCAAGATGGAGGAGCCCTCTTCTGGGGTGCCTTATCAGCAAACTAGAACTTAGATAACTTTCGGGTCCCTGCAAATGTTCCGTTTGACCAGAAACACAATATATTCTGTCAGGCAATCCCCAAACCCCAAGCTAACTCTGGGTTGCTCACCCCAAACAAGTGTTGTGGCCCCAACCAATCAGATATTTCTATTTTCTTCTTTTTCTTTATTCTTTAACCTATAAAAGCTTCCTGTCTTCTCCCCCATTTTGCAGTTCTCCAAAAGGAGACTGTTCACTTTATGAAGTGTTAAATAGTTTGTTTATAATACCTAAATTGTTTTCTTGACTATTTTTTAATAGTACTTAATTGATTTTTCTTTAAATTCAGTGAAATGAAATTCTTTGGTTGAAGCATCAGGTCCTCCGGAACGAAGGGATGCATTCTGCATAGCAAACCAGCTATGCTTTGAATAGTTAAATGAGTTCCTTCTCAAAAGCAAAGGGCAGACAATAAAAATCAAAACTCTTACTGATCATCAGAAGATACACTGGTGAGCATGGATGCATTTCTCACTAGAAGCTTAGGAATACTTAATACGGAACACTCATACTAGTACAACTAGTCATTAATGTCTATTACTCACCAAAACTGCATGATAAAAGATACAATTAAGGTGAGAAATGAGCCCAACAAAGACTTGCCAATGATTAGACTCTTAGTTATAGGAACAAACTTCCTGAGGCAGGTAGAGGATGAGGATGTTCACTGATATGCAGAAATGTGTTAGCGGGCCCAGATATTATGTTTAATCACATAATATGTTAATAAACATAGGCAAATGGTTCTGGCTTCAGAGAAAATTAAAATACACTTAATCAGAAATAATAGCATGGCAAAATATCATCATGTCAGAGCTTCCAGAGCTGAGTAGTGTAACATCCATTAGTTTATAAGTCATCATTAATATTTATAAAGAACCAGAAAAGAGGCTAAGAAGTTATCCGTTCCGTTCAATGTAGACATCCTGACAGCTTATCTTGAATCCTGCATTAAGCTAAACTTGAGTGCTTTCCTTCAATAGGAAACAGGAAACAATTCTCCTGCCCGAAACATATTTCACTCACAATTTAAGGAAAACCTGACTTTAGAAGTCACCTCCTGGGACTTTAAAGAGCTTCTATATCATTAAAACACACACTTTCCGCCCCCCCTCACCAAATCTCATTCTGTATCAACCACAACAAGAAGCAGACGATTTCAGTGGTTTTCAACTTCAATGAGCATTAGAATCACCTGAAAGTAAAACATTGTTGAGCCCCACCCAGTCTCTGATTTAATAGTCCTGTGAATTTGGATCTCTAAGGTGTTCCTTAGTGATGCTGATGCTGATGCTGATGCTGCTGGCCAGGGGGCCAAGCATAGAGACCCCTGAGTTATCAGCAGTGTCAAGCAGTGTGCAAGTATGAGGCACCAATGACGGTCAAGCCCATTGCCTGTCTCTGTGTGTGCAAAGAGCAGAGTAGAAAAGAATACATACAAACAAACATCCGGTTATCACAACATTATTTATTATCTCATCTATTATTTATTATTTATTATCTCATCTTATAACGGATGAGAGGACTTAGATAACTTTTGAACTTAGAACTTAAGTAACTTCCCCATTTTGCCATGAGAAACCCAAGGCTGAGAGGGGTGAAGAGAGCTGTTTGACAAATTCAGCTGACTAACAGAAACAAGACTCCCACCCAGGTGCCTCTGGCTCCAAGTCCCAGGTGCTCTTTCTCCTACATCTCAGCAGCTCAGAGTCTGTCCTGGCCACCAAAAGGTTAGAACACAGCCCATTGCCAAGTTGTTCTGACTACTGTCAGGCAAAGCATGAAGGCTGAGTGCTTGGGTTCACTGGAACAAAACACTGACATCCTGAAGATTGAAGGCAGTGCATTGCCCATCACTTGAAGGACAGTCATTCTCAAATCCATGCAGGGGTTAATCTGTAGCCATTTCTCTCAAACCACATCGGACACTGGACCTCATTCTTTAAAGATTTGCGCACTCAAATACTTCCATTTTATCAGGCGTGCTCACAGTTGTAAGCCTACACATAACTCTTCCATTTTTGTATAGACTTTCTCCTGTAGTTTTGACAGGAAAAAAAAAACCAAAAAAAAACAAAACAAAACGTATGTCATTAAAGACGACAACAGTATCTGCACGTACAGATTCCATCACGTCCTGCTGACCTTCCTTAGCAATCACCAGCCTCCAAGAGGAAGCCTGATTATCAAGGAAGAGAGAAGGCAGAGACTGCCAGGAAGCAAGGGGGCTTTTAGGAAAACATCCTGGGCCTTATTTTTGTCAAGAGACAAGTGTGGGATTTAGGAAATTAATCCTTCAGACAGCATCAGACTAGCTCCCTATCTGCCTCAGAGAGTATATCTTCAATACTGAGATTTTCCACAAATGGCAAGAATAGACGAGACACAGAAGAGATAGAGACAATGGTCGATAAACGTGAAAAGATGCTCAGTCTGACTGGTAGCCAGGGAAATGCAGATTGAAATAATGAGATTTTCAAAATCCAGTGCTTTCCACATTAACCACATTCCTAGCTGAGATGGAAGAGGAACTTGATTTGGAATCAGCACTAGATCTCAACTCCAGAGCGTCTTTACTTTCCATCCTGGGAAATGTTCCCAGGCTCCAAGGAATGAATGTCCCTCCTCAGTTACTCCAAACCTCCTTACTTGATTTTTAGCACTTTACTGCATGAACCATTTGTTTTTTCAAATCTGTCTCCACTACTAGGCTGTGCACTCTTTGCCAGTGGGGATTTTGTCCCTGGTCTCTACTCAACAGTTCCTGGCACATACATATGTCCAATAAGACTGAAGAGTGAATTCATAAAGCAGAAATAACCTTGGGGTGCCTGGTGGCTCAGTCACTTGAGCATCTGCCTTTGGCTCAGGTCATGATCCTGGAGTCCCAGGATCAAGTCCCATGTGGGGCTTCCAGCTCAGTGGAGAGTCTGCTTCTCCCTCTGCCCCCTCACCCTGCTCATGTGCTTGCTCTCAAATAAATAAATAAAATCTTCAAAAAAAAACCCAAACAAACCCGAAATAACCTTGCCCACTTGGACAGCTCACTCACTATTGAAAGAAAGCCATCTTCTGCAATGTGCTCTGAGGACATGTCCCCCAATTCTTATGTCTTTTGTCATAATAATACCAATATTACTATGCTAAATGGGTGTGAGGGGAGGGTGAATATTTATGGACGAGTACGAAGTTTTAAGCATATGTAGAAATCCCGTTCAGATATCAAAATTATGACTGAGAGCCTTTGTAAAAGCAGTTTGCTAAGCAATTTGATAATATATCCAAAGAGGCCAACAAATCGTCTTACTAAAAAGATGATTTCTAATAAGAAAAGTTTCAGTTAAGCAAGATGAGTAAGTTCTGGAGATCTGCCATACAACCTCAAGCCTGTAGATAACAGTACTGTATTGTGCACTTAAAAATCTTCTAAGAGGGGGCCCTGGGTGGCTCACTCGGTTAAGGTCTGAGCTCGAGTCCCATGTACAGCTCCACACTCAGCAGGGCGTCAGCTTGAAGACTCTCTTCCTCTGCTTCTCCCCCCACTCACATGCTCTTACTCTCTCAAATAAATAAATCTTTAAAAAACATCTTTTAGGAGGGTAAATCTCATGTTGTGTTCTTACCCTGATAAGAATTTTAATTACTTCTTAGCACCTTGAAATGTTTTTAGGCATTAGGATTACATGGACGGTGAATGGATACCAGGAGCTCATTCGGAATTGAGAGTTCCTGATTCTTTATTTGCCTCAGAGTGGCAACTATGGAGGGGAAGAAAAATGGACAGATTAGAGCAACACTGAGGAGACAGAATTAACCTAAAGTGGTGATTTAGTATGGAGAATAAGGGAAAAGTCAGATTCCAGAATGACATGGAGTTCAGGCTTGAGCCACTGAGTGCTTGTTAGAGTCCTTAACAGGGGAGATGGAAGGAGGTGTATGCAGAAGGCCCAAAGACACAGAAAACTAAAAACTAAAGCTGGAGATATCTGCGGTAGACTTGAGGGGTTTGTGAGATGGGATCAGAGGAGAGAATGCCATGGGGTATATGGGCCCAAAGTCCCAGAGAACTCTGTGATCAGGCTGTGTACAGAGTATATGGTAAAGGAAGAACACCCCTGGATGTGCAAGGATTTGTTTTTCTCTTTACAAATTTTCTATCCATTCATTAGAGCGGGTCTCTCCATAAGACTACATTCAGTAGATTTTTTTTATCATGGTAAAATATATATGCCATAAATTTACCATTTTTAACCAGTTTTAAGTGTACAGTTCAGTACATTCTATACATTCATACTGTTATGCAAACATCACCACCATCCATCTTTAGATTCTCGTAATTGATATTTTTTAATTGCCTCTCTTCACAAAGGTAACTATTTTGCCATTAATTTCACTAATTCAGGCTTAATTATTGCAGTGGTATTTGAAGTTGTTATAATGACTTCTTTTATCCCTGAGTCTGAGGTCACTGAGTATCACATCAAATGCACATTTTTTTCTAATTCGTTGTGTAACAAAGAATTTGACAGTTGAACTACTGTATATATCTGTGAATGCTTAAGCAGTTTTCAGCTGAATCACAAAGGGTCAAGAAAGTTTTCCTTCATGAGGAGGTGGAGCCCAGGCCTGGTCATCAGGCCTGAGGGCAGAAGAGGGCAGCTGCTAATCACTACTGCACAAGCCCCTTCCTGCTCGAGGTGGGACTGGCTTCTTTGTCCTCCTTCCTGTTATTTTGGCTTCCTGTGCAATTGAGCCTACCATTGAACTCATAGATAAATTTAAGAACAAACAACAAAGTTTGGTATTTTTTAGTTGGTTTTTCTTTTTTTTCAAAGATTTCATCTATTTATTTGACAGAGAGAGAGATCACAAGCAGGCAGAGGAGCAGGCAGAGAAAGAGGAGGAGCATGGAGTCCGACTCGGGCCTCGATGCCAGAACCTCGAGATCATGACCTGAGCCGAAGGCAGAGGCTCTAACCCACTGAGCCACCCAGGTGCCCTATTTTTTAGTTATTATCTGGATGCAAAGATCCACTATTTGTTTATGGAAATAAAAATGGGGGAGTGGGTGGAGAAGGAAGTTTTTAAAAAAGAGAATTAAAGCTTCAGTTGGTCCTGGGAACCAAAAGGGCAAATAAATCTCTCCTACTAAAATGGTCTTTCAGCTCTCCTACCTCCTAGAAAGCAGAGAGATTACCTACTCATCCATGAAAATGTCCACTGATCTACAGTTAAATGATAAATCGCTAGATAAACCAGTTTAAGTTTGCCAAAATCTTATGCTGAGATCTTAGTGATAAGCTACCTAAAAATCTACCTCTAGGGCAGGGATCGTTATCAGGCCATCTCATTGATCTGCCAGACTTTTTTTTTCTTAGACTCTCTTAATCCTTGGCGGTGACCATGTGACCTAATTCTGGCCAATGAAACTTTGCTGCATCTTCCAGAAAGGTTTTTACTTTCCTGATAAAAGGGGTAGGTAGCAGAGAACTGTGTTGCCCACCTTCCTCTTTTTTCTGATTGGAATGTAGGTGTGATGTCTTGTGCAATGGCAACTATCTTGAAACCATGTGGCAATAAGCATAAGAACAAATACCTAACAAGAATGGGGAAGCAGAAAATTGGAATAAGTTTGGATCCTTAATAACATTTTTGAAATTTTCTTGTTAATAAATGTCATTATGGTTTAATCCCCCTTTAAAAAATACTCTCAGCTGCTGCTAAAAAAGTAATAAAAGGAGGGAAATGATTCCAACATTGTGTAAATATAAGAGATTATCAGCAGTATTCATGCTTATTGTTTGCATCTACCCTAAAAAGAAGAGACCATTTTATAAATCAATTTATTTCTGTGCTTGAGAGAATTAGACTTCTAAAACATAGTAGACCTGGTCCTCAAAAAGTTAAAAATAGAACTACCCTATGATCCAGCAATTGCACTACTAGGTATTTACCCAAAGAACACAAAAATACAGATTCAAAGGGGAACATGCACCCCGATGTTAATCAACAGCTTTATTAACAACAGCCAAACTATGGAGAGAGCCCAAATGTCCATCAGCTGATGAATGGATGTGGTGTATATATTTATATATATATAGATATAGATATGTGTGTGTATACACATACATATATAATATCATCTACATTATACATATATATAGTGGAATATTACTCAATCATCAAAAGAATGAAATCTTGCCATTTGCAACAATGTGGATGGAGCTAGAGCATATTACGCTAAGTGAAATAAGTCAGTCAGAGAAAGACAAAAACCATACGCTCTTACTCATATGTAGAATTTAAGAAACAATACAGATGAACATATGAGAAGGGGGAAAAGAACAAAAGGAGGTTGGGGGAGGGGGGAAGCCACAAGTGACTCTTAACGACAGAGAAGAAACTGAGGGTCGACGGAGGGAGGTGGCAGGGGAGGGGCTAGATGGGGGATGGATCTTAAGGAGGGCACTCGTTGTGATGAGCACTGGGTGCTGTATATAAGTGATGAGTCACTGAATTCTACTCCTGCAACCAATATTTTACTGAATGTTTACTAATAATCAATCAATCAATAAAACATTGAAGACCTGAAGAGACATCAGCACCAACACTTGACTCCTTTGTGGTTCTTCCCTGACAACTCAACCAGAATGGTTCACTCTCCTCTGCAGGTCCACCCTGCCCACCCACACCCCCAAGCTCATAAATTGCACTAATCAATCTCTACACAGTCACTGCCATGTGAGTGCTGATTGTGTACTGGCCTGTTGCAAATGCTTCATGACATTTTCTCATTAAGTTCATTCTTTATAATAAATAACTGTAGGGAGCAGTCATTGTTACCCCAGATTTACAAGTGAAAAACAACAAACCAGGCTCCATGAGGTAATGTATATCCAGTGACGCTCTCACAGCTAGTAGTAACAGAGCTAGAATTTGAAACCAGGTCTATTTTTGAAGTCTGTCTCATAGGGTTTGTGAAACTGACTTCCCAGTTTGTTTTAATGGCATTATCTGCCACTGTCCCATCAGGGCTGACTTCTCTTTGTGGAAACCATTGTTATCTCCCATACATCTTGCCCCCACTGTCGCTTAAATGATCCCCTCTTTTCCAGTCCCCTCACCACCATTCTAATTTGGCTCCTGGTAACTACCAGGCAGGGGATCACAGAAGCATCCAAACTGGTCTCCCAGCCCCCAGTCTGCCCTTTCTGTTGCTCCTGCTAGGACTTGCCAGAGAGACAAAGTCACATATTTCTAGAACATAGCTCCAAACCCATGAACTCCTTATTATAAAACGTGCACACACTACTCCACTGCCCTAAAAATGAGAAGAAACAGGGGAATGGCCCCCATGCATTCACAGGACCAGGCCAGACCCTTTCCAATACAAAGCCCTCATGTCTGAAGAAGGATGATCTCTCCCCAAGTGAGATCCAAGCCAAGTCTTGACTCCAACTGGCCAGCACTTGGCCAGAGAACTTAGCCAGGAGAGGAGCAGAGAGCCACACAGAAAACTCACTGGAAATTTAAGTGTTAAGTTTGTACAACCACAGGCCAGCCAGGTGTGCACCCTCCTGTCACTGGGGTGAAAGGACAGTTCCTGGGGTCCCTGAGTGCCAGAAGCTGCTCAGCAGTAAAGGGACCTCCGCAGCCCTGGCCAGCCAGATTTTCCAGGTTCACATTGACACAGCCTCAGGCTGCTCTGCTTAATACTAAGACAGTGGGGTGGGGGGTGGGGAGGTCTCAGTTTTTAAAATTACAATTTCATATGCATAAACTGGAATAAAGAATAACTTGCTTCTTTCATCACTGAAACTATAGAAAGTACATCCCAGTGGAACTCTCCCCGTAGAGGTTTGCAGGTGTTGGGTTCTCCATTCTGCACATTAGCAATCCTTTTCAGTATGAAAGGATCTCAAAAGACTGAGGCCATCAAAGTGCCCTTCCTGGAATCTGATACTCCTTCTGGCTCCATGTGGTACATCATTCCCAGCCAGGCCCTCCCACCTTTCCTTTCCCATGCTCTGTACCTCTCCCATTCCACAGAGTAGCTACAGGGGTATTTGGAAGATGAGTGCCTCCACTCAAACTGCTCCCTGCTCCTGACCCCTGCTGCCACTCACTTTCCCCCCCACCCCCACACACTCTCTCTGCCCATCCCACCAGACATCTAGGAGAATTTTCATCCCAGACAAGAATTTTAAGGGGGTAGACCCAGACACACTGCAGGTCCTATAAGAGAGTATGCTAGGAGGCTCTTGGGCATCCATCTACCTTCCATGTGCATCTCTGTCTCTCACCACCAGCAACTAGGAAAGGGTCTGAAACTCGCAGAAACGACTGCAGTTCAAAGCTACAGGTTATTATCTGAATCTGGATTTCATACATGGGGATCCCCCAGGAAGCAGAATGAGACAAGGATTAGCTTGCCAATATCCGTCAGGGAGCGTTCACTCAGCTCAGTACCTGTGGCAGGTTGAGAGGAAGAAGCAGGAGAGGGAGGAGAGAGGGGCTGAGCTGTGATGCAGCCCCAAAGAGGGCCTCAGCTGAGTGAGGCTGGGGGCATGGGAACTTGAGGCTGAAGCACCCTTCCAAGTCATTCCAAGTTGGGTGAGAGGACCAGGCCTATTGCACTGCATTGCATCTTGGCAGCACTCACAGTAGGCAGCCTCCTGGAATTCCGTCTCTTCAGTGAAATCCAGGGGAGCCCCCATCACCATGGCCTCTCACAGGGGCTATACTTTCTCTGAGCCCCACCAGCACCACAACCCTGTCTCACAGTCCAACTTCCCACATTAGAAGGGCCAGATGGTCAACTCCTTAAGGGCAGTAACACAGGCCGTTGCCGAAGTCTAGCTCCAGCAACAGTCAGGGTACCTGAAGGAAAGGACGGCGTCGGCGATGCAAAATGAGGAGACGGACTCGAAGCAATTCTCCTCGCCTTGCAGGAGGGCGGTGTCCCATGCCGTGCAGAGGGGGTTCGCTGCTTCTACCATGCAGACGGCTCACATCAGGCCGTGACATATGACCCATCCCCACGTTGGCCTTCCTCTCATGAAGCAGTGTATTTCAAAGGGAAGAATGTGGGCTCTGGGCTGGAATCCTGACCAGAATCCTTACTAGCTCGGGCAGCTTAGATAGCTACTTAAACTCTTTTAACCTCAAACATTCTGACCATAAAATGGAGAAAATACACCCAAGCCTCAGACTTCCTGGGTGGCTGAGTTGGTTAAGCATCTGCCTTCGGCTCAGGTCATGATCCTAGGGTCCTGGGGTCGAGCCCCACATCAGGCTCCCTGCTTCTCCCTCTGCCTCTGTCCCTCCCCTGCTTGTGTGCTCTCTCTCTGACAAATAAATAAATTAATTTCAAAAAACACCCATGTTTCTCTCTGAGTTGTTTATTCAGGCAGCAGGCCTACACCAAGAGGCCGTGACCTACCAAACACCCTTTACATACATTATCCTAGCTCTTCCAGCATTTCTTTTTATGTCAGCAACGCCACTACAGAAGGGCAAACTGCAAGATGCCTCCAAGGTCGCACAGCTGTGAGGGATGTAACAGGTGCTTAAACCATAGTACGTCTGATGCCAACGTCTAGGTCCCTCGTGCTGCTTCCACACCTGGGAAGCTGACATTTTGCACTGTTCATGTATCACCACGGTCCTCAAATTTCTTACCACAGCAATCAAGACCCTCTTCTATTTCGTTCAAAACCACTTTCCAACCTCGTCTCCCACGACGTCCCTCCAGCCTCACTGGTGTGTCCCCCAAGGCCAGCATTCACTGCCCCACCTGCCCTCCCCTCACACTCCCCAGCTGAAACAGCACATCCTCCTGGAAGGGGCTGTCCTCTGCTGCTTAAAACTAATGGCTCCTTCTCTGTGCAAAACCACTTTCTCCTACTTCACATGAGCTCTTCTGTCATCCTCCTTTCTCCACATCTAGTTGTTTTAGTCTCTCTTCTTCAGCAGATTATAAACTCCTTGAGAAAAGTGCAATCTCAGTGGTCATTATATTCCTCAAAACACTCAGCAAAAGTTTTTTTACAGTAATAAGTGCTCAAAATGGATCTATTGAATTTCTTCAAAAAACCATAATTCTTTAGTTCCATAAAACCTTCTTAAAGATCTAGTTTCATCCCCTGAAGAATTTTCCTGATTTGGGTTTTATTTTGGGGTTTTTTTGTTTTGTTTTGTTTTTTAATTTCTTTCTTACCTTATCTGTGGAAGGAGTGTGCTTTGGAGAGAGTCACCTGGACCAGATATCCCACTTGGCTTTTGTATCCAGTGGCTGTGGTTCTTTCCTTGTTCATAAATTTGTGTCCCACGCCCCGACCCCAGCCATGCAAGTAGGAGTCAGGCTGATGGGGGCTCTGGCATATGAGCAAACTAATAAAGGGTTGAAGGTGAGCCTTTGGTGAGCCAGCCAGAAATCAGTACCACTCACTGGAAGTCTGGGGAGAGGCGTTCCCTCCAGAGTCATCAGGGTCACAAAGTAAGAGTCTCGTTCTCCATCTTCAGCCTCACAGGCAACGGTGAAATGTGTGTGTTGCAGGCCCCATAGAGAGGCAAACTCTCTCCTCTTTAGCTGGGCCCTCAGCCATCTCCAGACACCAAAGAGATGGAAATCCTGTGTGTGCTCTCTTGAGAGAGATTCTGAGAAAGTGGCGGCCTGAGCACTGCCTGAAGCCCCATCAGCTCACCTGAGGACGGGCGGGAAAAGGGAGAGGCCATGACGCAGCCAAGCTGCCACCTTCCCAGAGCAAGGCCACTTAGGTAAGTCGACTTGAACTACCTTTTCTCTGGAAGGACATGAGGCTGCTTTGGGAAACACAGAAGAAAATTCCACTCCCCTGTCCTCAGAAAGCTTGCACTCTAGCCAAGGAGACAGACATGCTGGACTCTCAGACTCCTCTGAGTTTCCTGGGCCTGAAGATGAGGTATGTGGGCCCAGCCAGCACTGTGCTGCGGAAAAGCAGCAGCAAACCGCTGGCTCAGTCACCTTCCAGAGAGCCCCGCTGACCGAACAATTCATGCCTTAGAGCTTCTCATATGACATATGCAATTGGATGGTCTTCAGCCACCAGCCTGTACAGCTCAGATCAATGTGTTTCTAATTCCTCAAGAACAGATCCATGTGCTGGGAACCGCAGCTGCACTGAGGAAAAGCTGCAGTCTCTGGCGGCTTGTTTTCAGAGCAACGTTGGCAGATGAGAGAAAGCACGCCAATTAGCCGCGTTTCCTACCCTAACAACGGCCTTTCCTCCTTGTGAGGCATCTGCTAGCTCCATGCAGGGCTCTCACCAAGGGAACTGCCAGAAAGTGAATTCCATTGTATCCACTGGGTTCTGGTGAGTTTTCCAACACAGAGAGGAACCACAGCACAAGCAGGCAGTGGGGGAAGAACAGAGCCAGACAGAAAGTCCTGGGTTCTTTCTTGTCCTGGCCTGCAATAGGCTGGTTCAACACAAATACAAAGAAAAAGAATATTGGAGGGAAATAAGAGAGGAATGAGGAAGGAGAAAGAAGAGGAAGGGAAGAGGAATACAAGCCCGATAGAGGGATGTGTCCGCAACAGCATAAGGAATTCCATACTTAAGAGGCCACATGGAAAAACCAAATTGGAATTTGAAGGGAGAATAGAACACTTAAACTACCTTCCCTGCAGGCTTTGGAAAGCTCTGGACCTGGCCCAAGTTTACTTAAAATATGATAGGTGTTTACAGACTGAACTCCTCATTCCTATACTGTGCCCCCCAGGTTCCTGAGCTATAATCCTAGGTACTTCCTCCTTTTTGTTGACCAAACAATTTATCACCAACTTGCATCTACTCAATGTCACTGAATATTCTTTGAACCTACCTCCCACTTCATTTCCACTGCCTCCATGTTAGTTGCGTCCCTCAAAATTTCACGTCCATATTATAGCAAAAGCCTCCGGGGACAGGGTCTGCTCACCTTTGGTTTTTGCTACCAGAACTGTACAGATCCCCAAAATGATACTTCACATGATAACAACCTCAAGGCACATCTGTAAAAGCACTATGCTTCCTCACATGTCTTTGACTTTCTTTACCTGTGCTTTCACCCCACCTGGAATGTCATCCTCTTCCCACCACACTCGTCCAATGCTCAAGTCAATCGTTATTTCTCCACAGAAACATTCCCCTGACCTCCTCAGAATGAAGCACCTTTCTAATTGTCGTAGCAACCAGTAATTGTTAGTTGTCTTGCCTTTTTTCCTTCTCCACTGTTGGCTCATTGGAAATAGGGACTCTTCCTTAACCCTTGACCCCCTTTGCATTCTACACTTGAATGGGGCACAAGGAAGTCGCTCAATAAATACTTGCTGAATAAGTGAATGAATGAGCAAATCTCTCCTGAAGGAAAATGAGCTAAAACAACAGGATGTATGAAGCTTGAATATAATGAAAAATTCTTGTTTTATAAAAAACAGTCTTAAAGATATTTCACCTCAACCTCACATATATAAAATTGATTCAAAATGTGACCCATAAGTGCAATGGAATACTATTCAGCCATAGAAAAGAAATGAAATTTTCATATATGCTACAAAACGAGTAAACCTTGAAAACATTATGCTTCACAAAATCAGCTAGACACAGAAGAACAAATGTTTTATGATTCCATTTAAATGGGGTGCCTAGAATAAGCAGTAGCAAAGTAGAATAGAGGTTGCTGGGGCTGGAGGAGGTAGGAGGGAGAGTTATTGTTTAATAGGCATAGAATCTGCATTGGGGAGGATGAAAAAGTTTTGGGTATAGATAGTGGTGATGGTTTGACAACACTATGAATAGATTTAATGCTACTGAATTGTATGCTCACAAATTATTAAAATGATAAATATTGTTGTGTATATCTTACTAAAAATAAAATAAAGAACGAAATATTGTTACCTACTACATCATGGATGAACTTTGAAAACATTGTGCCAAGTGAAAGAAGCCAGTCACAAAAGGCCACATATTGGATGATTCCATTTATACAAAATGTCCAAAATAGACAAATGGGCAAATCCACAGAAACAGAAAGTAGACTAGGTGATTGCCAAGGACTGTGGGAAGGGAGGGAACAAAGAGTGCTGTTAATGGCTAACAGGGTTCTTTGGAGGCTGAAGAAAATGTTCTAAAATTAGATAGTGATGGTTGCACAACTCTGTGAATATACTAAAAACCACTGAACTGAACGCTTTAAAGGGATGATTTTTATGGTTCGTGAATCATATATCAATAAAGCTGCTATTTTGTTAAGAAACTTTTTAATTCTTAATCTACTAGAAAGGATTGCAATTTGAGAATTTAAATCTTTCTTTCTGAATCTTGAAGAGTATTATAAATACTCATTAATGTAAACTGGTTTAGGGCCAGGAAACAAGTAGAATTGATGGCTTTCTATGATCACTTGAAAAGTTCAGGAGGCAATTAATGAAATTCAACTGACAGGACACCATTTTACCTACCAGGTTGGAGGAAGTCATAAAGTTTAATGATACACAGTGTTATCTGTGTTCTCGTCACAGTGCTCACTGGAAGACAATAAGCACTCTCATATACTGTTGAGTAATGTCAATTAATGTCAACACTTTGGAAAGCCATTTGACAATATATAGTAAAAGGTAAAATAGAGTTATCCTTTTGACCCAACCATTCCTTATTTGTAAATTTATCTGAAGATATATATTTGAATAATGAATAAGTACATATTTACAAGGATGTTAACTGCCGTGCTGTTTATAACAGCCAAAATATTGGAAATAATTTAAACATCTACCCACAAAGGACACGTTAAGGAGATTTTAGTCTTTCCACACACTAGAATGCAATTCAGGTATTCGAACTGTTGAAGTCTATATACATCACCATAGACATTAAATTTTTAAAAGCACGGTATTGAATTTGTGTAAAATGAACGTGCTGGTTGTCTACCCAGTATTCATCCTTTCCTTAATTCTTATTAAATGAACCCTGACTATATTCCAGGCTGTAAAGCACATGTCAAAACCCCTTATTTCCCAGCCTCCCTTGCTTCTGAAGATGGTCACGAGCCATAAGTGGAAACTGTTGGGGAAGGCCACTGACAAAACTGCTTCAGTGAAGCTGACTCAGCCAGGAGAATACATCCTTTTCTTTTTTCTTTGTAATTTTGGCCATTTTTCATGTGCATGTGACAGCTGGAGCTCCAGTAACTATTCTAGAACAAAAAGCAACTTTGAGGAAGAAGTCATACTATACTGATAAAGCAGAATGACCATCAGGAAGCTACCATTTGTCTGCCTTCCTCTGACTCCGTGATGGAGAACAACAAATCTCTGTCTTTTTGAAGCCACATATTTGAGGTTTCTATTACATGCAGCAAACACTTACCCTGATATGATCTTACCATAGGTGAATATTTGGTATACGTGGGATGTTGTGAAAAACTATAGACAGTGACTTGAACCTCTGTGGTAGAAGGGAAATGTATTTACTAGATACTCTTGTGTACTACTTGAATGTCTCCTATTTCTGTATCAACATATCTTAGTGGCTCCCTGATTCTGTAGTTTCAGCTCTTTCCTAGACCTGCTGCTTGCTCTGCTTGCCTGCTGTCACTGTGACACACTGGTTCCACCACATAGGCCAAGTGGCCAGTGTCTCTGGCTCCTCCCACCGCTTCAGATGAAACACCACACGGTAGGGTCTGACCTCACCCAAGCTAAGGGGTCAGGTGATGCAACAAGGGAGAGGGGAGGGGCCATCACACCCCTGGGGTGAACTTCAACTTATGGAAGGACAGAAGCTAGAAGAGAGCCAACAAATAAATTTCTTCCTCATTCTTCCCCTGATGGACTGCTGCAGGGTATGGTGCTTCTTCGCATCTCGTGCAGTGCCCACCCCCCACCCCCCACNCCACCACTTGTTTGTATGTGAAGTAACACAGCACCTTCCATGTGCTTCCCGTCTTTCACCACCTCCATACCTCTTTCCTCGCTCCGGCCATCATGTCAGTTTGCCTCCCAACTAACCAGTAGCACTGAAGCATTTCTTCAAGCTCTGTTTCCTAGGCTAAGGCAATATGCATATATTTCTTTTTCAGTTAAAAAGAGAGAGGGGGAACTAGTTCCTTTTTTAGAAACCCAGCGAGCAAAACAAATGAGGGCACTGGACCCTGGCCAGTGGATTCAGAGCTATTCTATTCCATAAACTCTTTTACTGCTGCCATTAAACCAAAAAACTAAATGTAAGGCCTTTTTTATTCCTAACACAATCCAACCTGCTTATTTTTCTTAGTGCACCTTATTAGGCCTTTTACACAATCTGGCAAGCAGTAAAAACAGAAAGTTTAAAACCACAGTACATAAAAGGATCTGAATTTTTACTGAATGATTGAAACCCAAAGGGACAGATCCCAAAACCAAGGACATATGAGAACACCTGCCTGTGCTGTCCTCGTCTGACTTCATCCGAAACTTAGAGACAGTCAAAATCCCATCGTCCTGGAATCCGATATCACAGACTGCAGGATCAACATGACAGGACTCCAAGGCCATGCAGAGGTTTCTATGTTGACAGAGACTCTAACATTCACTGGCAGCCAGTTGTTAAAAGTGCAGGCCTTGGGAGCCATGTCTTTGGAGCTAGATGACCTAAGTGAGAATCCTTATGATTGCATTTCTCAGAACTTGGAGTAATGGCCACGTTCCTCCGGCATTCTTCTTCTATAACACAGCTTCAAAGTCATGAGCTTCTGTTTCTACACAGGGAGCCAACACTGAGACCACAGGATTTTCAGTCAGACACATACAGCACTTACAGTACCGGGGTATGGAAGCCTGACCTCTAGCTCCAAGTCACCAGCCTCCGCCTCTCTTCAGCAAATCGAGGAGCCCTCCATGCAGTCGACCATGTCAGGTTGGACATATCACAATCCAGAAACAGAAAGAAATTCATTTGCACAATTATACGGTGTGCCCACACACACCAATGTCACCCTCCCCGTGTTCTCTCTGTCCCTTAGAGTTCTTCCGTGCAAAGTGAGGAGATGGCAACATACTGCAAACATTCTCGCGGCTGTGCCAGGGAACAGTTGTTGTGTCTAGGCACCAAAAAGGCATTTTCAATATTCCAAGCACGCCTCCAGCAGAAACACTGCAGGTCCCAGGACTGCATTGCCCCAGAGAAACAGAGTCGTCCCCTCCAGAGGTGAAGTCAAAACTGCTGCCTGAAGAACAAATCAAGAACTTGCATGCCCATTTTGACGGCAGCATTGCTCACAATGGCCAAAAGGTAGGAACAACCCAGGTGTCCGTCGATATATGCATGGATAAAAAAAATGTACTCTATCCATAGAGCAGAATATTATTCAGCTTTAAAGAGGAAGGAAATTCTGACATGTGCTACAACAAAGACGAACCTTGGAAACATTATGCCACATGAAACAAGCCAGACATAGAAGGACAAATGCTATATGATTCCACTTATATGTACCCCCAAAAGACAAATTCATAGAGACGGAAAGTGGAACAGAGTTCACCAGGGGCTGAAAGGTGGGGGGAGATGGGGAGTTACTGTTTAACGGGTATGGTATAATGAAAACTTTCTGGAAGTAGATGGTGGTGCTGGCCACGCAACAATGTCAATGGACGGAATGCCACTGAATTGTACACTAACATTGGTTAAAATGGTCAGCTTTCTGTTATATAATAACACAATTAAATTTTTAAAAATTCAAGATAAAAATTTCATTCTGTGAATAGAAGTATTAAAAATAAGCTAAGCCTTTAACACACATTCATTAAATATCTATTATGTGCTCAATTTTGAACTAGGTTTTTGGGGGATGCTAAGCCTCATAAGTGGTCAATGCCCAGAAGTAGTTGCATTACCAAGAAATCAGCATGAGGAAAAAAAAACAAATAATAACACTTATATATGTATAATAAAGTTTAAAATAATTAACATTAATATTATGTTTACTTAATCTCTTATTTCACTAAACTCAAACTACATGGAACTTGAACCAATCTAGGTGCTCAAAAAAATGTTAGAAGTTGATACTCTTAGGTCTGTTATTATTATTATTTACAGATGAGGAAACTGAGACATACAGGTTAATAACTTGCCCAACAGTTACTATGTGGCAATGCTAATATGGTCTTGCAATATCGATGTCCGAGCTTATTTCACGAAATTACAACTACTTTATCATAGTATATGGAGGTGTCCGTCACTACCAGGACACAAAAATACCCTTTCTGACTGGATTAGTTAGAATACAGCTGCTATAACAGAGGCCAAAACAACAGAGGCCCAGGCAAAAAGGGATATATTTCTCCCTTATGTAGAAGGCAATGTGGAAGCAGTCCATTACTAATAATGACATCCCCTGGGGTTACTTTAAATAAAATCTTTAAAAATAATAATAGGGATACCTGGGTGGCTCAGTCAAGTTAAGCATTTGCCTTCTGCTTAGGTCATGATCCCAGGGTCCTGGGATCGAGTTCCACATCAGGCTCCTTGCTCAGCAGGGAGCCTGCTGCTCCCCCTGCTTGTGCTCTCACTCTCTATCTCTGACAAATAAATAAAATCTTTAAAATAATAATAATAATGACAACTCTGTGGTGTTGGGAACACAGGCACTTTTGATCTTATTCTTCCATTCTTGGTAGGCAGCTCCCATTGTGTCGTCCAAGATGGCTGCCATGGCTCCAGCCATCATGTCAACATTCTAGCCTAGAGAAAGGTGAGAAGACTGAGTAAAGACTTCATCCCTTTATGTCCACAACTTAGAAGTTGTACACATCATTTCTGTGCCCATCATAGAACTCAGCTGTGTAGGCACACGTAGTTATAATGGAGCTTGGCAGTTAAAATGGGGCTCTCTGGCTAATGGAAGAAGGGAGGTTGTTATGAATGGACAAAGCACAGTCTTGGTCCACTCACACCTTCTACCTGGACAAAGTCAGGGGCCCTCTGCTGGGCCAGGCCACTCTGGGGGGCTTCTCCCCACCAGTAATTCACGCCAGCAATCCACTCTGCACTGTGCTTCTGTACTGTGCCATCAGCCACAGTCAAACAAATGTGCTGTTAGGAAAATCTACACTAGGAGACTGAAGGTTTGCAAGGGCGGAAAGGAGATAAAGTCCCTTAAATCAACCCAGTCTACTCTATGTATAACGTTAACTGTGGGAAGGAAGGGAAATAGGAAAGTGTGTGGCCTGCAGCAACAAAAACACTCAATTCTAAGGTAGCCTGGCCAGAAGGGCTTCTAGGAAGCAGCATTCTTAAGGCCAGGACTGTGCCCTCTTCATTTTCATATCCAGCAACCAGGATAGTATAAAGCCTACCAGAAAATAACTAACATTTGCTTGGCACATTGCTGTTTGCAAGTCTTTATCAGAATTTACCAAAACCCCAGCAAGTAGTTATCCTTATTGTGCCCACTTCATAGATAGTGAAACTGCAGGTCAGGGAGCCAGATGAAACACTGCCCAAGAATACATGATCAGGAAAGTCAAGGCTGGGACTCAAATAGTTTTAGGGAAATATTGAACGTCAAGATTTTTCTATCATGGCCAAGTCTTCTTTCCTTCTGAAACTATCAGTGCTTAGCCTAATTTCTCAAATCTAACACTAATCATAGTTATGGAACTATTTACTATTTATTCTTCAATATTACAGAACATAATAACTATGATGCTTGTCACTAGGTGTATGTCAGATTTGCTGACATCACTAAATCGTGTTCCTGCGTGCTCAGTGTTCCTATCAAGGGCTCTCCTTTTTCTCCTTGACGCTGCTGACCCACAGGTACTAGCATGGAATAAGGTGTAGAGTCAGAGATTTTTAAACAGGATGGCAGTAGCAAACCACATGGTATTTTCCCTCCATTTCTCTCTCCTGGCTCCCGACCAAAGCCAGCTTACACTCTCTGCTGATGGGAAGCACAACAGTGAGGAGAGAAGGAGATATAATGTTGGGACAAGGACTGAAGAATGGCCTAGGGGGCTGTGATGACTGCAAATTCACTGGATTTAGACTCAGATCTAACAGGTCTGACCCTCTCTGATTCTAGCTGCTAAGCAGCCTTGGGCAAGTAACTCAATGGCTCTGGTCAGTTTCTTCATCTATAAATCAAGGACAACACCAGTCCACAAAGAATTAAGTGAAAAAGTGAAATTGAATGAGCTATCACAAAGGTGACCAGCACATAGTAGACCCCCAGTAAATGTATCCAGAGAATTCTACAACTGGAGACCATTTGCTCCAACACCTTTGTTGCATAAATGAAGGAGCTGAGGCTCAGAAAGTTGACATGAAGTTCCCAAGGTGACCCAGCTGGACAGTACAGAGCTAAGTACAGCTAAGAATGGATACCAGCTCCTTTCATTCCTGGACGAGGGCTCTGTGCCCTGTACCATGCTGCTCTGATTTGTACTAGGAGAGCTGTAAAACCTGATGAGCATGCATGCTTCAGGAGCAGATCTAGAGAGCTGCGAATCTTAGAGCTGGCTGCAAGCACTCAGGCACACGTGCGCATACATATGCGCACACACACACACACACACACACACACACACACAAAGAACTCTCCTTGAGCCAGGGACTTTGTGTCTCATGGACTGCTATATCTTCAGTGCCTAGAACACTGCCTGGCAAAGAGTTGCTCCCAGCTAATAGTTTTGGCTGACTGACACACATGCATACACATTTCTCCAAGGCAGAGCATTCATGGGAATTTTAGTGCCTAGTCTGTAGACAGAGTCAGTCCTAGAATTTAAGCCAGATGAGTTGAGCCTCAGAACTTTCTATCATCAGCTAACACTTCTTCTGCCCAGTGTCCAGTATCTTCAACTCCATAAAGAATTTTAGGCTCTAAACAGCTTCTCTACCACCGAAAATTAGCTTTTTCTCATTCCATTGCCTCTGGGCCCTGACCCCCAAATTAAATTAACCAATGGACAGGTTGGCAAGAATTAATAAAAGTCCTCAGAAATCTAAATAATATAAGTCAGGGGAGTAAGATATAGCAAAAGATCAATGAGAAGTTACCATGAGAATTTCCTAGAGAACAAAAAAGTTGTAATTCACCCGTTTCCCTAGATACCCAGAAAGGAACCTTGAGGGAACATACGGGAACCTTGATCTAAATTATATCTGCTGTTTTTCTCTTTCCTTGAGGCTCTTGGCAATAACGAATTGATACAAGGCAGGCTGACACCATTCTTGAGAACGAGCACCTAAGGAATGTCTCTGCAAACCAGCTTATTAACAACCAAGATGTAGGATTCTTAGACAGGACAGAGAATATAATTCAACAAAGTCAGAAAGGAAAAGTTCTGTAGAACAGAAGGGAAATGAAAGTGTCCCAAAGCTGATAAGTAGAAAAACAGATATGGAAGTAAAAGAGGCATCTAAAAGAAGAAGTAGCCTTCATTCATTTGTTGATCCACATATTTACTCAACATTAGTGGGTATCTACTGATACCCACTAATACCTACTGAATACCAACTATCTACAAGCCCTGCGCTTGACACTTCGGAAACTGTAAGAGCAAAAAAAGGATGCAGGTGTTTCCTACAAAGAGTTTATGCTCCAAGGGAAGAGACGCTTTCAAAGAATCATACACAAAATGTAAAAGATTTACTTGGACCAGTTCTATAAAGACTGTAGCATCTCCTGTGGGTGCCCCACCCAGACCGCTGGGATACCTTTTATTTGTTTGGTCAGTGAGCCCATCCCCCCAGCCACTGTGGCCAGTTTTTACCTAAAGCCTCAACCTGCAACCTTCTCCAGAGCATTGTCCATTGTCATCTCCTACAGGAAGTGCTTGGAAATTAGCCCCCCCAGGAGCCCGTGGCCAATCACTGACTTGGGTGGGAGTACAGATGCCTCCATGTTTGCCTCAAAGCAGGACAGACCGCAGTTCGGTTTTCCCTACAGATCTCCTCTCCAGATTGGGCTGAATCAAGATTTTGCCCAAAACCGCGTTCTTGTGTGGCATCCTTCCCTATCTTGCTTCCTTCTCACCCTTTCAGTTTTCCTAGGACACTCCTTCAATAAATTATAAGCACATACATTCCCACCTCATGCTCTGCTTTTAGAGAACCTAATCCAAGACGATGATACTCTGAAAGTATGTAACTGGGAGATTTCACCAAGTCAGAGGGGATAGGGAAAGCTTTCCCCAGGAAATGACTGCGTTGAAGTGAAAGAAAGAGTGAAAATTCATAAAGTCAATTGGAAGAGAGAAGAGAGAGGCAGAGGAAACAGCATGAGCAAAGGTCCTGTGGCAGCAGAAAGCATAGCTTTTTGATTGCCTACTAGGAGCCTCAGAGTAGGGGGAGCCTGGTGTGAGGTGAGACAAGATGATGGATGCAAAACAGAAGGGCCTAGTTTGTCTAGTTCCAAGTGGGGAGTTACAGGAGGCAGATTTCAGCTTAATGATTTTGTCAGCGATAGGGAGCTCTCACAAAACAATGGTTGTCTTGAGAAGCCATGAGTTCCTGTGAATGAGAATGTACAAGAGAGAGATAATTAGTATCTATCAGGAAACTTATATGGCCTTGGATGGGATGTTGGGAAGATCCCTAACCTTTCAGATTTTAAAGTTCAGTGATAGATTGCTTGGCCTAGTAAGTAAGACTTCAGTAAATAAAGGTATTCCCCTAAATTCTGAGCTGGACATAGAGCAGAGCTAGCCCCAAGTACAAGTGATGTGTAAAAGAGGTTGTTCACCACCCCCCACCGCCCCACATCCTTTTCTCCCCAAGAGCGCCACAGATCCCTTGAACTGTCCTTCCCCATAGGAACCACTCTTTCCTTGAGAAAACTTTCCTACAGGGCATTCCAGTTCACAGATATCTGTTCTCACCCAATCATACATCATAGTCCAATGTATTGCTGGACACATGGATTTGGAAATTAAACTGCCTGATTTCAAGTCCTATCTCTATATTTCCTGCTAATGTGACCTGAATTTGTCTTTATTTTCTTCATCTATAAAATGCTAATACTAATGATATCTACCCTATTGGGTTTTATTCACAATAAATGGAATAATAAATAAAAATCATTTATTGTGGTGCCTGAACACCATGAATATTCATTAAAGATTGACTACTAGAATTTACATTAAGGAACTAATTAATAAAGCTCAATGCTGCTCTTTCTGGAATAGAATAGTGATTAATAGTATGAATTTGGAGCCAGTCTGCCTGGACTCAAATCTTGTCTCCACCACTTTCTGGTTGTATGACCTGCTTTGGACAAGTTGCTTAATTGCTCTGTGCTTCTATTTCCTCATGTGGAAAATGGGGATAAAAAAAATACTGACCTCATTAGGTTGCTATGAGAATTAAATGAGTTAATAGTTATAAAACCCTTACACCAGAGTTTCATGGAGGAAATATCAGTAGGTGTTAGCTATTATTAGTATTTGCAGAATTACCCACATTTCAAATGATCACTCATTGAGAGTCTGAAGGAATGAATTTGTAATAGTGGAAGTTCAGGTGGTGCAAGTCTCTCTTCTACATGGGAGGGGCTTTGGTGACTATCAAATAGAACCATATGTGTGAACAAGAATTCTCTCAGGCTGCTCGAAGTTCAAACCATACCAGTAGCTCTTCCTCTGGAGAATGTCTGGGAGGCCACCACGGTGTCGAGATGGAAAAACAGGTATCCTGTCACTCCCACAGTTATTGGGAAGGGGCTGCAGAGAGAGGGCCCCAAGCCAGGCGTCCTCAGACATCCCATCCCCAAGCAGCCTTGGTCCCTTTCTGCAGTGCTTAACGATGTTCAACCATTGAGGGAAGGGCGACATCTCCTTGAGGATGTCTTTTCCTATAGATCCTAGTGATGGCCAAACTCCTCCAACCTCTTCCACTGTAAGCACAAGCCATTTCTGATTCATCTTTGTATTTCCAGAGCCTGACAGTGAGCCTGACACTTGCTAGCTACTCAGTAAGTCTTTTCAAACAGACTAGTCTAGCCACAGATGGCTCCATTCCTGCACCAGCCTCCTGCCGCCCACTTCATTTCTGTCGCCGTTAAGCCAGACAACCCCTGGGGGTTTATGTGGGGAACATTCTTTGGGGCTTCCTGGATTTCTAAATTGCAGCACTCACATCTTCATCGGTGATTGCCAATGGTTTCAGAAGAGGGCATCAACAGAATGTGCCAGGACAACGCCCTGAACTCGTCTAGTACAGAGCTCAGAGAGACCCAGAAAGACAGACACATCCCAGTCTTCACAGCTCCACCCCAGGAAATTCCATTTCAGCTTGTCCAGGTTTCAAAAAAAGAGATTCTTAGACCACTTCTCTGAGAGTCTCCTGGTATGTTCTGAATGCTCTGGGTTATTTAAGGACTGCATTATTTCTTCACGACTTCACCCGTGATTTTTGATACAGTCTCTCCTCATTCAAAATAGCTATACCAGACAGCCATGTGGCATGTGTCCTCTTTATTTCAAGAGGGCATAAAATGTAGAAATATGTGGCATACCATCCTAATGTTATTGCCTTGCATTTGGTGCTTTCACATACTTAGTTAATTCTCGAGAATGTTTAGAATAGCCTTCCACTTTACAGAGGAGACAAGTGATGCTCATGGAGGCTAGGTGACTTGTACAAGCTGCATAGTGGCAGATGTGGAACATGACTTTGGGTCTCCTACTTTCTATTCCCACTAAAAGTAATTGTGACAGATCAGAGTTTGAGAGGAATTTGCAGATGAACTAGTCCAACATACTCCTTCAAACTTGATTCAGGAGAAAAACCGAGCTAATTCTAAAAAACAAAAAAGCTGAAGCGTAAAGCAAGTCCAGAACCAGGGCACATGCTATAGGTGATAGGGAAACAGTGGCTGAGGTGTAGGGCAAAGCTGAATTTACCAACAGGTTCCATGTTCTAAAGGACGGTGTGCTCTGCTAAAATAAGCACTAACCCCACCATTCATTCAGCAGGCCATTCTTTACTGAGAGCCAGGCACTGTGTTACATGGGGGGCTAGCTGAGGTAAATGCCTCAGCAACATTCCAGCCTGCAGGACCACAGGAGAATCAGTGGGTTACAGTGGAGCGTGATAAGTCTCACAGTAAGAGTATGTGGGAGTGGAGGGACTCCACAAGCAGGTACAGCCAGCTTGGCAAGGTCCACAAAGCTTCTAAGAGAAGGTGATGTGCAAAGTGAGTACTGTGAGGCTGAGCAGAATTTGCCAACTGGATGAGGGGAAGATGAGTGTGTTCCAGGCAACAGGAACAGTTAGAAGCAGAGGCAGAGGGAGCTTGTGATGACACCGCATGTCGGGGCAACTGCAAGCATGTCTGAGAAGGGGTCGATTCATGAAAAGTCATCTGCCATGCTAAAGAGTTTGAACTTGATCTTAAAGTGACAGGTAATATTCGGTGACTTTGTTTTTAAATGGAAGTGATGTATCTCGCTTCTATTTTAGAAAGTTTACAGGGAGGATTATTTAGAAAAGAGGGTACACTGAATGAGAAGACTGGTTAAAAACAATGACAGCCAAGTAGGTGAGAAATGGTTAGAGTTGGAATGCAAAGAGGAGAGGGTAGGGTGAAAATCCTTAAAGAATATTTAGGAATTAGAAATTATTGGTTTTAACAATATAGGGAAAGTAAAAATCGACACAAATTTCCAATGGGCAACTGGGAAGAAGGTGCCTTTCTGTACAAGGGAGGAACAGAGGCTGGGAGAGGAAGGGAGTTAATGAGTTGGGATAAAATGTGTTGAGTTGAAGACGCCACCCAGGGACACCTGGTGGAAAGGTGATAAGAGGTGGGAGATAGGAGTTTGGAGCCCAAGAAAGAGGATGGGAAGGGGCCTACGGATTATGGAATCACTGATACACAGATAGTAGCTGGGGCCACAGGTGTGGACGAGACGACCCAGGGAGCACAAAGCAGCAGATAAGGAGAACAAGGCTAAGGACAGCTTTGGGGAAACAAAGAAAAGTGCAAAGGAAACAAAGAAGTAACTAGAGCTAAGAAGGAAGAGAGAGGAGTATGGAAGCATACAACAGAAGAAAGCAATGGAGTGAACCTTGATTGAGCTCGGATGCTGTACCCAACCCTATACCAGGACTTTTACATATGTTCTCTCACTTAAGGCGCCTGGAAAAATACCATGAGTGAGTATTAGTTTCCCAATTTAACTAAAATGGAAATGTATCCCAGAGAGGAGAAATAACTTGCCCAGGATTACATAGCTACCAGTGGTGAAAGGGGATTAAAGCCAAACCTATCTGGCTCCAAAGTTTGTCATACTCTTTTCATAGCATAAATTGCTTCAGAAAGGTCAAGTCAAATAAGGCTGAAAGTGGCTGGATGAATGTAAGAAGTCATTGTTTAGGCAAGGAGGAAGCTTCATTGCTGTGGGTTGGAGAGTGAACAGAGGTGAGCACACGGAGACTGTAAAAGTACAGTTGTTTGTTTTTTTTAGAAAACCACCCTTACCCATTCAACAAGTATTATAAAATATTTTTGACTGTTCCTATTATAAACCACACACTGTTCTAGGCACTGAGTATACCAAGTAGGTGCTCTTGAGAAGCTTGTATTTCGGTAAGGAGAGGGAGGCACCTGGCATAGTATATCAAACACAATGCATGTCAGATGCAAGAAGTGCCAGGAAATGCAGTAAATGCAGGTAGAGAGTGAGAGGTGATGTGGAGGAGGAATGGTAGTACATTAGGTACGGTGGTCTCTAATGAGACATTGGAACAGCCACTTAAATGAAGCACTTGAAAGAGTGAGGCTTGCCAAAAAACCCAAGCAGAAGGAAGAGCAAGCACAAATGCTCAGAGACAGAATTACACCAGTCAGTTTCCAGGATCAGCAAAGAAGCCAGCAAAGCTGACACGAATTCAGTGATGAAGGCAGTGGCAAAAGGGATATCTGCAGGGCCAAAGCACACAGGGCCCTGGAAGCCATGGCAAGAAATCAGGGTTTTAGAGTGAAATGGGAAGCCTCTGGAGGCCAGAAGTGCTGTCCTTCATCATCCCTCTCAAGGGAGAGGTTATTGGATTAGGGTTCCCTGGAAAATGGTGCTCCTGTCCTCACCTCCTTTCTGGCTGAAGCAGCCTGGAGGGGCCCTGGAGCCGTAGCATAGCACTAATGAGAAGGAAAGCTGGTGGACCAGGGCCAAGCCCAGAGCAGGACACTAAGTCATGTCCTTCGCCACTGCTTCAGTCATCAAGGCACCTGGGTAGGACATTCATCAAAGCCACCATGTGTAGAGAAACCCTCAGCATCCTGAGTATTCCTACTGGAAGTCTATATCTTGGCCCAACCCTGCCACAGAGAAGCCGTTCCCCAGACAGACGTATTAGACAAAAGGAACCAAAACAGGAATGGAACTCTTCAACAGCTAGCACCCTGAGCAAGCTGAGAGAGATGCTATGTCCCAATGTGGCTTCAGAGAACCCAAAGCTGACCCACTCCCTAATCAGACACCAAGGTTCCCTGGGTGTGTGAGCACTAGCTCTGCCAAGCCCTGCCAGCTCTTAACACAGGGAGTTAATCCCAGCCATGCAGAAGGCACTCACTCCCCAACATAGGGATCACTAAGGTCATCCTGGAGCAGGCCCTGTAGCGGTCCTCAATCAGCCTTCTTCCCATCCCAGTAAGATTTCAGGTGAGGGAAGCCATCAGTTGGGGACAGCCTTGGCCCAGGGGGCAGGCACATCAGCTCTAGAAAAGAGTTTGGAGCTAGTCTTCCAGCAGAGGACCATTTACTGTGACTTTATTAGCACTCTGTATTCTTTTTTTCTAAGCCTATTGGTTGCATGGAAATATCAGCTGAGGTCATTAATATTGGGTATATCCTCCCTTCCATCTCTTTAGGAGTAACAGAAGCCAGGTTGCAAAGGAGGTCCCTCACCCTGGGGTATTTTGGTGGACCAGCTCACAGGGCTTTGGCACACACTGAAGAGCCACCAGGCATGAGGGGCAGTAGGGGTCCTGATAACTGGTGTGACCCTCTGTCCTAGGCTGTCTCAGATACTATAACAAAATACCACCTTGGGTAGTGTATAGACAGAAATTTCACATATTCTGGAGGCTGGAAGTCCGAGATCAAAGTGCCAGTATGGTCACTTTCTGGTAAGAGCTTTCTTCCTTGTTCATAGCCAGTGCCTTCCTGCTATTTCCTCACATGGGAAGGGGCAAGGGATCTTTTATAAGGGCATGAATTCCATTCATGAAGGCTCCACCTTCATGACCTAAGAACCTTCCAAAGGCCCCACCTCCTAATACCATCATCTTTAGAGATTTGGATTTCCATATATGAACTTGGACGGGACACATTCAAACCACACAGTACCCCAGTTATTGGCATACATTGACATGTCCCTCTTTCCCTTCTTATGTCTTCAGTTGAACATCTTAACATCTGAATATCCACCCAGATCCAAGGACTTCACCCTTGGATTTGGCTTCACACAAATCAGCGGGAATTATTATAGAAACATTGTTTCTCTACTCAGTTTTCTGCCGCCTTGGGTACGCTTTCACCTTATCTAGTGTGCAATTCTGTAGAATGTCTCCAAAGCACAGGACCACATAGGTGGAGATTATTGGTAGTACACCTATTTAATAATTTAGGTAATCAGCTAATTACTTTTTCCTATCAAAAAAATCTTCAAATGATTTTAGTTGAAAGTAGAAATGTAAAAACATAACAGTTGTATATGAAAGTATCTTAAAATTCCATTTTCTTTATTCTCCTCAGTTTGACTTAATTCCATCTTGACCAAATGGCTATGTGCCCATAACATGATAAATTCCTCTACCATAGCACTTACAACATTACACTGGCCTGTTTACTTATATCTCTTATTAATCTGTTCAGACATAGTAAAGCATGTTTCCTGTTTTAAGAAGCTCGTAGTCTAATAAAACAGGGCAAGAGATAAGAAAATGACATCTGTCTTAGTTTGGGCTGCCATATTGAAATACCACAGACTGGGTGGCTTAAACAAGAGACATTTATTTCTCACACTTCTGGAGCCAGATCAAGGTGCTGGCAGATTCTGTTCCCGGCGAGGCCTCTCTTCCTGGCTGTGTTTTCATGTGGCAGAGACAGAGAGAGGGAGAAGGAGGGAGGGAGGGGGAGGGAGAGAGAGAGATTGAGAGAGAGAGAGAGAGAGAGCTTTAGTGTCTCTTCCTCTTTCCATAAGGACACTAATCCCCGTCATGAGGGTCTCACCCTCGTGACCTCATCTGAGCCTAATCATCTCCCAAAGGCCCCACTACCAAACACCATCACACTGGGAGTTAGAGCTTCTGTATATGAATTTTGGGAGACAAAACATTCAGTTCATAACAATGACATTTTAGTGTGACAAGTGCTCTGTGGATGATAAATGTATGGACGAATGGACAGATGGACACTTCATGTTGAAGACATCAAAATATTAGCCAATGTGGTTTTCTTTACCCTCTTATGACCTAGAAAGTCCTTTGTTTTGAGGGAGGGATTTTAAAAGACAGTGCGGTTATTTCAAAAATAATTGTCTACCAATCATTCCAGAAACAAAGTAAAAAGGAACAAAAATATCCTAAAACACTCTTGGCCTTAAAATATGAGGGAATGGGTTCTGACCCAAACATCAGAAAAGTCAGGGAGCAGATAGATACTTTTGCAGGGGATATAAACAGTATTCCTTATCTATCTTTATAGAAATCATTGTAGAGTCATTTACCATACAAACACACACACACACTCACTTTTTTGTGTATTTTTGTCTAATTACAAAAGTAACACAGTGTGTGCAGAATTAAAGTACACAAACATAATTAAAATACAAGTCTTTAGGTTTCCAAAAGTAACCATGGTTTTCTTTTAGTTATGTCCAATTCATTTTTGATAGGAGGCTTTAGTAAAGGAACTTCAAAAAAAAAATGAAACTCATTATTTTATGTCCATTTCCACTCATTCATTAAACAAGAGCACTAGCTCCATGAGGGCAGGAATCTTTACATGTCTTGTTCATTGCAGTTTCCCTAACTCTAAGAGCAGCACCTGACACATAGTAGATGATCTATGAATAATTGTTATGTGAGTAATACCCACGATGAACACCAACAATATGCCACACTCTGTCCTGATAGATTCAGCAGGGGAAATGTTGGGTAAGGTTTGGCTTTCATGGCCTTAGAGGATTGGCATGATTACTCCCTCTAGCCCTACTTGTGAGAAGACCAGAGACCCACACCCTGGACCTTATTCTTCTCTTCCCACCTCTACCTGCCCCTCCCTTCCCTACCCCCCACCCGCAAGGAAGATTACCCAGATCTGCTCCAACCACACCGCTACCTGGGTTAGTTTCCCATTCTTTGTACTTATTCGTACTTATCTCCAGCAAAGCACTTGTCACACTAAAATGTCATTGTTATGAACTGAATGTTTCTGTCTCCCAAAATTCACATACTGGAGCTCTAACTCCCAGGGTGATAGTGTTTGGAGGTAGGGCCTTTGGGAGATGATTCGGTTCAGATGAGGTCACGAGGGTGAGACCCTTATGATGGGGATTAGTGTCCTTATGCAAAGAGGAAGAGACACTAAAGCTCTCTTTCTCTCTCTCCCTCCCTCCCTCCTTCTCCCTCTCTCCCTCTGCCACAGGAAAACGCAGCCAGGAAGAGAGGCCTCACCAGGAACAAAATCTGCCAGCACCTTGATCTGGCTCCAGAAGTGTGAGGAATAAATGTCTCTTGTTTAAGCCACCCAGTCTGTGGTATTTCGATATGGCAGCCCAAACTGACTAAGACATCATTTGTTTTCTTATCTCTTTCTCTACTTCACTAGACTATGAACTTCTTAAGCTAGGAAACAACTTTTTTTCTTTTTCTGACATCTTTACATTTCCAGAATAATTCATGAGTCATAGGAAATGTTGAATCAATGAGTTGAATGAATTGATATGTTGTCACACACAGGAATGGGATCATTCAACAAAGAAAGATTTAATTTGAATGTGTGGCTCTCCTGGTAGGAATTTCAGGAATGGGGCAAGTGAGAATCTCTGGTCCCTTCTTATATCCTGGAAAGGCAGCTGCTTCTTTGGCTCTTCCTGGGTGAGCCCTAAAAATACTGGTTCTTTTTTCTATTTCTCTCCTCACTCCCTCTTAATTAGGTCTTAAATTGAGCACCTGGTTTATGCTTCACATGAATCCATGGCCTTGAGAAGCTTTTCTACATAGAGGTTCTGTTCCATCATTCACTTTTCTACTCTGGGCTTTATTCCTGCTACACCTGTTGTGCAGTTTGGAAGAAAATCACTAAATGCACTGATCTCTGAGGCTAAGATAAACTGCAATTAAATGATCTGGAGCATTGTATGATTTCCTTGTATAAACATTTCAAATCATCTAAGCTGCAAGTAGAAACTAAAAATTCCCTTATGTAGGAAATGCTGTTTTCTCCATTCACTTAAAGCTAGACAGAATCTCCTCCTTTAAGTTGGTTACAAATTTTGTTTTCTTTCATCTTCCACATTTTTTTTTCCCAAGAGAAACGCTCACTCACTTTTCTAGCTCCCTTGTAGAGCTGTGCTGGAAAGTGAGATGAATCGTCGAGTTTGCACAGCAGCTATAGGGAACCTGAGCTGGGCAATTGGACACTTGTGTATAGAGGACGTGTAACACCCATTTTCCCCAGATGGAGCTCACTTATTTTCCGTAGCATTTTAAAACTGGGCCTGGCACCACGATTCATCCTATTTATAGTTTAACATGTAACCTAATATTTACTCCAGGCTCCAATAGGAATGTTTCTTATAAATGTCAGTGGATTATTTACTATGGTAAACTAATTAGTTACATAAATGCTTCCCTTTTCAGGGTGGGTGAAGAGGAGACTGCTAATGCTTCTTGGATTAACTTAGTATTATTACCGTTTGAAGTTCTTTTACATTTAAGATGGTTATTACAAGACTGCACAACTCTGCACGCATGGTACATCTGTTGCTTAAGTGACGTGAAGCGTTTTCATTTTAACCCACATGGTGAAACCAAACAATGGAATGCAAATGCCAAACAGCCTGAATTAGGAGAGAAATCATTGCAATCTGAACATGGGGGGGGGGTGTCAACATTCTATTTAGTGTTCTTGATTGACACTTTTAATTCAGATTACTTTCACAATTATATGAAATATGCAAAATGGTTATAAGAGAAAGAAACACTGGAAGTCCATGATACCTAAGGAATTATTACAGTGGCTGAAGGCAATTTGGTTCTTGGACTTCTCAGGGATTCAGATCACTGGTGAGAAAAAATAGCAAATGAGATATATGTTTGGAGAATTGTCATGTAGAGGCATGCTTCTCTTGGGGAGAGGAAGGACATGTTTTCCCAGCCCTGATCACAGGAGATTATCAATATGAAAAAATTTCAATGGAGCTTTAACTATAGTGAAAGGAAAAAAATTTTGTTCAAAAAAGGAAAAGAGCACTATGTGAGTTTTTAATACTTTTTGCCCCAGGCCTAATTTTTCCATAACACAATTTTAAGTAGGGGGTGAATTTCTGACCAAGGAAGTGGCACAAAATTAAATCCTGTATGTGAGTAGCATCACAGATAAAAAAAAAAATAGTCATAATCAACTTCTGTATTTAAAAATAACACTGATGACTTCAGAGCATTATCTGTACCAGGCACGGCTTTAAGTGCATCACAACTCCTCAAGAAAAGCATTTTAAAAATGAGGGAATTCTTTCATTTTCATCAAGAAAAGTTCAATGACTCACCCAAGGTGGAATAGTAAAGCTGGAATAGGTTCAGGAAAAGGTTGTCAAACTCTGCTTTGGGAACCCTTGAGGACCTAAGACTTTTGGGGGTCCTTGAGGGCGTCCCTGAGGTCAACGCTGTTTTGTAATAATGCTAGCCTATTATTTGCCCTCTTTACTCACATTCTACCACAGATAAAAAGTGAGGTTTTTCCAGATATCCTATGACCTATGACGCTGCAACACTTCAGATGCAGAAGCAGACAGAAGAATTCAGCTCACATCCAAGAGATAAGCAAAAATGAAACAAATTTTGCAAAAAGGCACTCAATTTTTTTTGTTTTGAAAAACATTTTTATAAAAAATATGTTTATGTTTCTATATAATAGGTTCTTATTTTTAAATTATCTAATAAATATTTCTTAGATTTAATTCTTAATGTAACAAATATCTACACATATAACCCATGTAAGCAAAAACTCTTTAGGATGCTCAGAGAGCCTGAGTGGCTCATTCAGTTAAGCATCTGCCTTCGGCTTAGGTCACGATCTCAGCGTCCTGGGAGAGAGCCCCGTATCACGTCAGGGAGCCTACTTATCCCTCTCCCACTGCCCCTCCTCCCCACTCCTGCTCGCTCGCTCTCTTTCTTTCTCTCTCACAGATAAATAAATAAAATCTTTAAAAAAACAAAACAAAACAAAACAACTCTTTGGAATCCTCACTAATATTTTAAGAGTATGAACGTGTCCTAAGATGAAAAAGCTTGAGAATGACCACAGTACAGTCTTTCATGGCCTGTAAAGGAGCATTAACACATCACAGGCCCTGATAACAACAGAGGCTGTGACAACATAGCAGGATCTCTATGTTGTCAAAAATCTTGATGGAAACAAACAAAGAAAAATCAGCCCAAGATCCAAAAGTTTTCAACCCCTGAATATTTTGACACCTGGCTTTAGAACAGAGATGGAAAATTTTAATCTAAATGGTTTTTTGGCTCTTAAGAAGACCCCGCCTAGTATCCCTTTCTCCTGGAATGTCCCCAAATAGCCACAGGGCCCACTTGTTCGCTTCCTTCAAATCTCTCCTCAGATGACATGGCCGTCCTATTCAATAAGCAATCTTCCCCCATTCTCTCCATTACTCTCTACCCCTTGACTTGCCTTATTTTTCTTTATTAACAGTATCACACCTAACACATTTTTTTCTGTGCCCTCTACCACATGAATCGCAAGCTGTTTAAAGACAGGAATGTTTATCATTTTGTTCACTGTGCAACCCCAGTACTCAGAACAGTGACAGAAACAGAGCAGGTACTTGATGACTAAGTATTTGCATACATGAATGAATGTTTTATGTTAAAAGAATTAATATAGTAGAAGAGCAGGAACAAAAATAAAATAGGTGTTTTAAGCATAAATGATCTAAACCAGAATGCCAATACTGAGCAAATACTTGAGTACATAGAGAGCACAATATGTTTGCTATTTTTTTTTTCCCACCCCTGGGCACACAATTCCAGCTTCCCTTGCAGTTGGGGCTATGGGACCTGAGTTCCGGTCAGTGCTTCTCAAACTTGAATGTTCATACAAATCACACTGCAATCTCATAAACCTGTGGATATTAATTCAGTGGGTCTGGGGTCTGTGACTATATATTTCTAAAAAGCCCTCAAGTGAAAATGATGCTTCTAGTTTGTGGACCATGTTTTGGAGCTACTTCCGCACCTAGCCCTTAAGAAACATGCCACATAGAAGCAATAACCCCCAGCAGCAAGGAGCACCTAACCTCCAAATCATGGTTTCTCCTGTAAAAAAGGAACCACGGCTCCTTGGAGAAATGGCTGATTCTAGGATTGGGCAGAGAATGAGCTTGGAGGATCTTGTTCTGCCAGAAAGTTAGGAAGTGCTTACTTATGCCAAAGGGACACAGGAGCCAACCGAAACAGTCCCAGTGGCCAAAGCTGGAACAATTTGAGTCACAAAATAAATTTAAAAGTTCTGCATTATAATCCCAAGTATAAAATAAATATACAAGAGTCTATACTTCCATAAATAAATAATTGAATAAATGTATGAGTGAGAAGAGACAAGCCTCTCATGCAGAAAAATTCAAAATAATTTATATCGATAATCTGTCCTCAAGGAGGAGGAGCACAACTTTCCACTCCTTAGGTGCAGGCTGTGCATAGTGACTCTTTCCAAAGACTGTAATATTGAGGGAAGGAAAAAAAGACTAACTTTACAGTGGAGACACATGGCACACACTACCTCAGCTAAGTGATCAAGGTCAACATCAACAGTGATAAATCATGTTGATAGTATGTTGATATAATAACAATAGCATCTTACCTCTGTAGTCTTTCTCCCAAAAATACATAAACCCGTCTAACCATAAGAAAATTCCAACAGAAGGGTGCCTGGGTGGCTCAGTCAGTTAAGTCTCTGACTTCGGCCCAGGTCACGATCCCATGGTCCTGGGATCAAGCCCCACATTGGGCTCCTTGTTCAGCAGGGAGCCTGCTTCACCTTCTCCCCACTCGTGGTCTCTCTCAGTATCTCTGTCTGTTTGTCTCTCTCTCTTAAATAAATAAACTCTTAAAAAAAAGAAAAAGAAAAAGAAAAGAAAATTCTAACAGAGGGGCATTCTACAAAATACCTGACCGATACTTCTCAAAACTATCAGTTCATCAAAAACAAGAAAAGTCTGAGAAATTGTTACAGTCAGAGCAGCCTAAAGAGACATGACAACTAAATGTATTGTGGTGGCCTGGATGGGATCCAGCAAAGTGGCTATAAGCCACAGAAATACACCCCACTGAACAAAATGGATCCCCCATTTCCCCTTAGCCAGGTCCTAAAAATGCTCACAGTGCCTCCAAAGCCACCTGACAGAAGGGAAAGCAAGATCAAGGAGTCAGAGTGAAAAAGACAGAGGTCATAATGAGCTGCAATTAAAATATTTCACTTTGCAAATTTTACAAAAAAACACATAAGGGCTTTTCAGAGCCTCAGAAGAAGTCCGTGCAGAAGAGCAACCCAGAGAATTAAGCTTGAATAGCTTCATGGCAAATCCATCTTTGAGCACAAATTGCCTTTAAAATCAAACATTGGATAGTATATAACGTGGACTCTGGAGTCAAGCAGCCCACAAAAAGAATCCTCGCTCCACAATTTAGTAGCCACAAGATGTCAGGCAAGGTTTTTAACCTCTGTGGTTTGCTTTACTCACCTGTAAAATAGAGATCTTAGGAGTACCTACCCCATGGTGTTATGAGGGTTCAGTGATTGACACATTGTGTAAATAATAAATATCAGTTGTTGTCTCTTTTTAATAGTAGGGGTGCAAGGGGCAGCAATAGGTCTTTTAATTTGGAAAGGAATATACTGCCATGCCCCATCTGCTGTTTACTGTGGTAAACTCTGCTGTTTGCACTTGGATGGGGCCTCTTCAGCTTCCTCACCTTGCCAATGAAATCTAAGGTGACATTTCAATGACAACATCTCTTCAAGCAATTCTGGCCTTCAGGTAACAGTAACTAGTGAACTTTACAAAGATCCAGGAGTCCCCTCATCAATGTATTTCTCAAGGAATTGCAAAGGGACGGTCCTCTGTGTCTTCGTGAGGGGGGTGTAATTAATTAGCTGGTGGTTGAAAGATTGCACGTGATCAATTCACTCTAGGATTCCTAGCTCTTTGAATTTCTTCCTCTTCCTGGTTACACACATCAGTTTCATTTGATGGGAGCTGCCAACTGAAGCCACATTTTTATTTTTATTTATTTATTTGTTTGTTTGTTTATTTTGGGTCAACTAATCAAGCTAAAAATTGGAATGATTTTCAGGGGCTAAACCTAGTACACTGATCCCAGAATCTCTGGTAAGGCCAGCCTTATCAATAAACTCAGTCTGATTTAAAATTAGATGTCTTCTTCCTTGGTCGGAAAGCATCCCATCAGAATTTATTTCCACATACATTCTCCAGTATTCTGATGACAGAAATTAATACTCCTATAATTCTTTGTTATGGAGGCCTCCCCTTCCCAACTTAAGTGTTTTGTTAGGCTCCTGGTATAAGCTGAGGTCCAACACCAATTACAGGTTTAGAAATACAGACAGATGGGGTTGAGGGGGGTAGATGGAGATGAGTGGGTAAGGTCTGAGATGAACTGGCTTCACACTGTGAGGGAGTTGCAGTCTTCAGGTGAGGGTATGTTCCCTCAACATGGGAAACAGGGCTACTTTGACTGACAAGGCTCACTGGAGTCTGGGGGTCCAGCTATCTCTCTGAGTCCTTCACATTCACCCAGACTTCCTCATCCTCATTCTCCCTATGACACAGTCTTTTCAATTTGGTTGGTTGTAAGCAGAATTTTTAAAATAGCATAAAAATAGCAGAGCACTTTGCTTATAATAAAGGTAAATATTATTTCATGACACCTTTGTTTCAGTTGTATCAAACAATGTGTGTGTACATGCATGCTGGGTCATAATGTAAGATAAATGTCTTACGACAGCTGTGGTCAAAAACATTTAAAGTTACTTGTGTAAAAGTCTTGACAAATTTGTAGCTCTGACTAATGTAATTCAGCAACTTATATAAACCCTGAATTTGGTGTTGGGCTACATCGACCATGCAGCTTTAGGTGGTAAGAGATTTTTTTTTTTTTAAGTAGGGTCATAGAAGGTCAAGGAGTGCAATCTCTGCCTTCAGCTGAGGATTTATATACTTGGGCTTATCATTCTCCTTCTCTGGGTTTTCTAGAACAATCCATTCCACCCACTACACTTGAGTCCTCATACCTTCATATTCTGTGTCCACAATAATGTGGTTGCCTAAATCTTGCCTTCAATGAGTGCTTCATTACAGGTAATGATGGACAATAATTTAATTAGTATTTACCACTTCATATTATTGGGAAGGAAAAAAATTTCCTCTTTCAAGATTCTTCTAGCTATACTAAGAATTAAATTGACATGAGACAGATTAACAGGAGAAAAATTTAACTTCGTACATATAGGGAATCCACACAGACACAAAATTCTAAAGACAGACAAAATGAGGTATGTGTCATCCTGAACTAAGGACAAACGGGTAGGAGCCTGGGACTTCAAAGGGAAGGAGTGCAATTTTGGTAAATAAATGTTTGCTGAACCATTCAGAAACAATGGGATATAAAGAGAACTTTGATCAAGCAGGCCTTGCTGGGTTCCTCGCTGTCTCCCATACCTAGTTCATATCATAATGTAGTTACCTATGGTGACTACTCTCCTCCTGAAGCAGATCCTCTTCTAAATCCTTTCAGGTAGTTGGGGGTGGGAAGAGGTCAGATTCCTTTCTGATTCTTCCGGGCTCTGGTTGCTTTCAGCCCAGCGTGACAAAGTAGCCCATCTTGGGGCCATCTGCCCTCAGACCCCTATAATATTAAGAGTTGCCAGGATCCCATGATTAACTAATATTAATGGAGTTTTTGCTGTCCTCCTCCCAATTTTAATTTTTCTTCTCTTTCTCTCTCTTTCTGAGGATCTGTTGTCTGTATCACATTCCTCATTAATGTCTGTATCAAAGTTATTTTAAGCATTAAAAAAAGAGTCTGAATAACTTAAGGAGAAAATAAATATATATTAGAAGATATTAAGTACCTATGATGAGACAAAAAACTCTTTAAAGGCTTGAGATAGGGCGCCTGGGTGGCTCAGTGGGTTAAAGCCGCTGCCTTCGGCTCAGGTCATGATCCCAGGGTCCTGGGATCGAGGCCCACATCGGGCTCTCTGCTCGGCAGGGATCCTGCTTCCTCCTCTCTCCTCTCTCTCTGCCTGCCTCTCTGCCTACTTGTAATCTCTCTCTCTGTGTCAAATAAATAAATAAAATCTTTAAAAAAAAAATAAAATAAAGGCTTGAGATATAGGAGAAGCAATTCAGATTCCTTTCTAAATCAGCATGACTGCACATAAACTTTGTTTAAACAAAAAGCCTGATTTATGGCCCACCAAGCATACATTATGCACCTGCTTTATAAATGAATAGCCTAACGAAAAACCATCTTGTCCTTAAGATACCAATCAGTGCTCCTACTTCCTGCATTCTTTGACGTTATAATTTGTGATTCCTGCCTATATGCTAATTTATAATCTTTTGAGCTTTTTACAAGATGTAAAAAAACATATAACCTTTTAAAAACTTCATTCTCCAGAGCACTTTCTTCCCTATGAAGACTGTGTTTCCTGGCCACTGTCCCAACTTTGGCCCAAATAAAACTCTCTTTTAGAGATTCTAAAAGGTTTTTTCATTTTGTGTCAACACCCAGAAGTCAAGAGAACACTAATAAATAGGCTAGAACCAAATGCATGTTCTGGACTCAGTGCTGAAGCCACCACCTTAAAAACATTTCTCAGTAGTTCCTGCATCTTTATATCTTTCTTCTATTCAAAATCCTAGGCAGGAGCATTAGATTGCCTGAGCATGGACACACCCCTGCATCTTTCCTGCTGGGGACATGAAAAAATTTCTATAGTTTATATGAGGCAAAGGAAGGCCTAGACTGGCATGAAGATGCTATCTATTACAGATCTTCAAGAACAGAAGGCCGTCAAGATGTTGGGTAATAAAAAAAAAATTAATGTCGGCCAAAAGTTTTTGCCCCATTCTACCGTAACTCTACAGGTTCTGTCCCTCTCTCTCACTAAACTGTAAGCTACTTCAGCAATTCTCTTACTTTTCTTTTTATGTCTCAAACCAGGTACCACAGCCCTGGATTAAAGTAAGTAATCAAGAAAAACATTGGGTTATTATTGCTGTTTTGTTTATTTTGTTTAAAGAAGAGAACTTGAACTCTTGAGAACCACAACTCAGAGAATTAAGCTGAGGGACTTTACAAAGAAAAGATCAAGAATAGTTCAGTCTTCCTGGATCCAGCAGCAGGGTCACCCAGAATCCATAAGAGACAAAAGGGCAGCAGATAAAACTAGCATCCACCCCAGGCTGGCCTGCACAAAGGAAAAGGATCCAGGAAGAAAATCCAGAAATTGTGCCAACTAAGCAAATCTGTGGGTAAGTCAGGATTGAATCCTAGAATCTATAAATTCAGGAGTGCCTGGTTATTCAGTTCTTTCAGTTAAGCATCTGAATCTTGATTTTGGCTCAGATCCTGATATCAGGGTGGTGAGATTGAGCCCCATGTCCATCTCCATACTCTGCATGGAATCTGCTAAAGATTCTCTCCTCCATCTCTCCCCCTTCCCCCACTCACACATACTCTCTCTTGCTCTCTCTAATAAATAAAATCTTTAGACTCTATAAATTATCTTTTTAAAAATGTTATCCTCTTTTTACTTTTTAAATAAAAGTTCCCTCTGAATCATTGAATATTCTCAAATACAGAAAAGGGTCTCAGCTAGTAGAACTATCAGGAGAGAAAAGGCAAAGCTGAGTTGTCCCATGGAGACCCAGCAGAGCTAAGATGACCAAGAGGTCAAAGAGACTTGATGGAGAAGCCCAACACAAGAAACCAGAGGATTCTTCTTTCCTTGGGATCACTCACCTAGGGGTGGGAGGAGGAAGAAGAGCCAGGGAGGGAAGCAAAAAAAGTGAAATCAGTAGCAGGTGGAAAGAGTGGTAGTTGGAGGCAACCTGGAGGGACGGATGCCAAGACAGCCATGTCCAGGAGAAAGAAGTGTGTACTCAGCTGAGGGCTATATTCTAAATTGCACTAAGGGGGTGCCTGAGTGGCTCAGTTGGTTAGGTGACTGCCTGTGGCTCAGGTCATGATCCCAGGGTCCTGGAATCGAGCCCCACATCGGGCTCCTTGGTCAGCGGGGAGCCTGTTTCTTCCTCTCCCTCTACCTGCTACTTCGCCTGCTTGTGCTCTCTCCCTGTCAAATAAATAAAATTTTTAAAAAAAAGAATATATATATAAGGGAAACAGACAAAAAAATGTTCAGCATAGTGAAACTATAGGGCTAGACAATCCAAAACTGGGATGCCTAACTCCTAAAGGACAGATGTCTACAAATTCCCTTCAAATAGTTAAACATCTGTGGTTCCTTTTAAATATGTCAAAGTTAGGCTAATAATTACAACACTCCCTTTGTCTCAACTCTTCTCAGTTCTCCATGTTCCTGGGGTAGGTAATATTAGTATCATTATTTCAGAGAGAGTGATCTGGGTTACTGAGAAGCAATCCTAGCTGGAGTCATACCACAAACCCTCAGGGCTTCCAAGTTTAGAACTCGGGCTGTGGCTGCTGCTTCCTGGTTTGTTGATTAAGATGCATGAATGATAGCTTTTCATAGATTCTATGACTCCTTCATAAGTACCAGTCATTTTAAATTCAAAAAATCCTTTCTAATTTCAGTAGTCAACTGAATGTCTTGGATATTCTTGCTGGAGAATTAGTACCTCTTGGTAGATGGCCTTCACGCCAGACTGTTACATCTATTAATAGACATGCATGGATCTTTTTCTAGCCAAAAACAAGTTAATGTTCCAGGTTTAATTTAATTTGCAATATGCAAGAATGGATACCTGTTCATTTGGACACTAAAATATTTTTAGTATTTTGAAACTTTGAGACTTTTATCCAAATTTTTAATATCTTCAGTGACCTACTATCTCTTATCCTTCAGGATGCCTTATAAACAAATTTACTGAGTCCTAGAAAAGAGACCCTAAAGCTGGATGGCTAGAGATACTAGAGTATGAATTATAATCAAAGATTTGCAATTTATTGAGCTCTTCAATGAAGCTTAAAAACTTCTGGGAATTGGGTCATGTCTTAAAGAAGAGCAGCTTAAATCAATGTTTATAGTGTTTCTTTGTGTGTGTGAATTTAATCCTCAGAACCACCAATATTTTGTAGCTGGATTCCCCTTATGTCATGTGTTCAATGTCATTTTATATTATTGACTTTTCCCATGCCTATTTCAACCTAGAACATAGCTCCTTTCCCAATTATGTTACAATCTTCTAAAGGGAAGAGCCTATAACAAACTCCTTTATTCCCCCTACAATATCTGCTCCAGTACCTTGCATCAAATAGGTGCTAGAAAGGTATATGGTCACTGACTAAACCAGAAGAAACTGGAAATGTAGAGTTGAACAAGTAATGGGAGAGATGAACAGAGCAATGAGCCCAGCACTCAGAAGCTGCCAGCATATTGGCTACAAATCATCAGTCGCACAAAAGGACCCATCCCTTCTGATTTCATTTGAGAGACCTGGGTGAGCATTTTAATATTGTCCTACTCATCCCCTCCTCCTACCTCTTCACTTCCATTCCTGGGCTAACAGAGTTGTACAGGAACTAAGAGGAAGTATACAAACATTGTCATCACGTGTGCAATAGGCATTACTTTCAGAAAGGGCCTGTGGAATCCAAAGGGGCACCCACACTAAAACTCAGACTGATCCCCAAGACAGTCAAGACATTGATGCTCTTTGCTGAATTGGGGCTTGGACAAGAAAAACCTGAGGGAGCTCAGTCATTTCAAAGATGCCCTAGGAGCTAAAGGCTTATCCCATATTCAGCCTGACTTGTAAAAGATCCGAACAAGAAATTAGGTTCAAAACTAACCCAAGATTTGGGGCATCTAGGTAGCTCGGTTGTTAAATGTCTGCCTGCAGCTCAGGTCATGTCTCAGAGTCCTGGGATTGAGCCCCACGTTGGGCTCCCTGCTCTGAGGGAAGCCTGCTTCTCCCTCTCCCACTCCCCTTGCTTGTGTTCCCTCTCTCGCTGTGTCTCTCTCTGCCAAATAAATAAAATCTTTAAAAAAAAATAATAGTAGTAACCCAAGATTTAGTTCTATCACAGAGTTAGACCAGTGAACCTAGTTTTGGTCTAATATTCCCAGCTGCACTCAGCTGAATTAACTGATCTAAAACATTTATTCAAGAACCTCCCTGCCCAAAACATGAATGAACTGAGCACAAAGATAACAGACACAGGTGTACAGACACATTCAGATGTTGTTCGGCAGAGATCAAACATATTCTTGTAAATTATAAGACAACATAAAATGTGACTAAGGCCATAAAAGAGGGGCATAAGGAAAGTTCTGTGAGAATTCAGAAGTAGAATTTTGTTCTACCTGGTGACAATCAGGAAAGTTTCAAGCCAGCATATCATAGAAATGGGTGGGTTTGGGCCAGAGCTAAACCTGTGTGAAGAAAGACACAGTGGGATATGAGGCTGAAAGGGGATCTTACGGGCCTTTAAATTCTTAAAGGAGCTATAGGGGACCTCACATTCTTTTTCTTTTCTTCTCTTTTCTTTAATTTTTAGGAGCTGTTTATTTTCTATCAATCTCATTTCCTTTTTGTTCGCCTTTGTGGAAGAGCAGCTTAAGAGCCCTCAGTGGTTATTCCTACCCATTCAGCAGCCTGTGTAGAGGGAGCTGCAGACCAGTCTTCAGTGGCTGGCTGGGCATTTCAGGCTTCAGTAGGGAACTGCTAAATAGGCATCAAGGGCATCTGCATGCCTTTAGACCAGTCATCTACTTCAGGTTGAGTGGTGGTGAACTCAGGAGCTGAAGCAGTCCATTCACCCTGAAATTCCTCCTTGGTCACAGCCTTTTTAGCAGCAACCTGTTCTTTTTTTTTTCAATCTCTTCAGAATCTCTGTAGAAGAAGAGGTCAGGCATGACGTCCCATGGGTGTTCCTGGGAGACGGTGCCAAGCATATGCAGAACTTCCCAGACCGGCGTCTACCACATAAGGCTGAGTGAGCTCCTTTGTTGTTGCAAGGGATGGCAATGTCCACACGATGCAGAGGAGAGTCTGTGTTACCCAGTGACGGGAGGCAGGCTAACCTAAGATGACTCTGTGAGAGGCTGGTGGACAACCCTGGGCTCAGTAACCACAGGAAGTCTCAGCTCCCAGAGGCTGCCCAGATCTGGGTAGTGAAGTCTACAGGAACGAAGTGGCCAGCAATAGCAGTGGCTCTAGAAGGAGCAGCACACTTCAGCTCAGCTCACAGGTCAGTATCCCTGGATGATATGACATTGACAGGAGCCAGGTTTTCAACGGCAACAATGGTACAAACTGCTGGCAGAAGCTTCTCCCAGGTTCTCTTCAGATTTATGATATAGATGCCATCACATTTCCTTTTACAGATGAATTATTCTGTTTGGAAGTCAAGATTGGTGCCACCTAAGTGAGTCCCTGCTGCAAGGAATTTAAGGACATCCTCCCCCATCATTTGCAGGACATCAAGAGCTCTAGAGATTATGAAAGTTTTCCTTTAAGTTATGACAGGAATGCAGAACACCACCTCCCTGGACCTCTCCCTGTGTAGTGTGGAAAGGGAGAAACTTACATTCTTTTTTTTTTTTTTAAGATTGTATTTATTTATTTGACACAGAGAGAGCACAAACACAAGCAGGGAGAGCGGGAAAGGAAGAAGCAGACTCCCAGCGGACCAGGAAGCCCAAAGAAGGGCTCAATCCCAGGACCCCCGGATCATGACCTGAGCCCAAGGCAGACACTTAACCGACTGAGCTGCCCCGGAACCTTACATTCTTGGTCAAAGAGTTTGGGTTTTTCTGTGGATAGAACAAGCCACTCTAAGTTTATGAGCAGAGGAGTGGCACGAAGTGTTCCCCATGCAAAGATGAACCTAGCAGCAAGGAACAGAAAGGACCAGGGTGAGGAAAACATGGAATAGAGACAGAACGAAAGCTCAGATGCTCCTGTGGTGGGAAGAGGAGAGAGTGAGGACGGGAGCCCCACGTCTGGCTGTGGTAGAATCTGAGGAAGATGAACCAGAGGACCTGATGCTGAGCACTCCACACCCAGTGCCCAGGTGCAGATGCCTCTGGCCCCTTTGTTATTCTGTGACCCAGCTCTCAAAACAATGCAACTTTGTGCTCTCAATGATTCAAAGAGAGTTTGTGTAGAAACAGCTCCTCCTTTCTTTGTTATTCCAAAAGCTCTCTCCACCCCCACCCAGGGATTAAGACACAAATCCTTTGGGGGTGGGGTGAGGGGACTGAAAGACAGAAACTGGCTGTACTCGAAATAGTCCCTTTTCTTCAGTGCCTGAGGCATAGCTACGTGACCAGCCTAGCACCTGCTTGAATCTCTCCTTCCTTCAATAATTTATTTTCTGAGTGGTTTAGTTCCTTCCAATTTGCCCTGATATTTTTGAATGCTGAGGAAAGATCCCCTTCATCTCAAACTGCTTCCCTACCTCTTGAGTCCCTCCATCCCCAAGGCAAGGGAAGGAGATCCAGTGAAATTACTGATGAAATTATGGGTGCCTGTAAGAAGGGGACGTGGGTGGGCATTTGCTGATGAAAAATCAGCAGGATGACCTAATGTTTCCATCAGAGCAAAGGAGACGATGATAAATTTGAGAAAGAGCTTCACATGAGTCCCTTAACATTTGGAAACACGCCTAAACTTAAAGGAAAGCCTGCTTTTTTTCCCCAGAGCTTTCTAAAGATGAATGGTTTGAGGTGTCACCTGCAACAACATGATGGGATAGAATCATGGTGACAGTAATGAGCCTGTAAAGAAGATGGGGCAGCCCTGCACCCTATTCCAGATCCCTGCAGCCTTTGAAGGGTGAGGAAAAGAACCTTAGCTCCTGGGATCCCACAGCAAGGAGTGCAAAGCACAGAGAGGGAGCACTAGCTATGGATGTGCCTTGAAGGACCTGATGTGGGGATTTCCTACCCAGAAAGATGCTTAAGGGTGTGGACCACTGTCATGGACCAAAGAGAGACACAGCTGGCTTCTCAGCACTGGATGGGGATGAAATGTGGAGAGACCACCCTGGTGATGAAAGCCACCAGCAGCACAAGAAGCCAACTTAGCTAGAATTAAACCAGGGCAGCCTCCCTCCTCAGACAGGTTCCTGCTGTAGAAGGCAAACCCAGCCGTTGCTCCATTTCTCTTCCCCAATACATCAGAGAAGCTAAATCCTAGAAAAGAGTAGAGGGAGGTCCTGGAACCAGACCAGTGGCTCATGCGCATCCATGTGCACACACACACATGTGCACACACCTCCAATGTGGGATTCAGAGGAGAAATGAGAAAGTAGACCCACCCCTCCCCTTCTCCAAGTCCCCTGATCCAAAGCCTGACTGGGTAGACAGAGATTCAAACTGACTAGAAGATTCATTTTTTTTTAAGATTTTTTTTTTAATTTTATTTATTTATATGAGAGAGAGCGAGATCACAAGTAGGCAGAGAGGCAGGCAGAGGGAAAGGGGAAAGCAGACTCCCTGCTGAGCAGAGAGCCCCATGTGGGGCTCAATCCCAGGACCCTGAGATCATGACCTGAGCCGAAGGCAGAGGCTTAACCCACTGAGCCACCCAGGCGCCTCTTTAATATTTTACTTATTTGAGAGAGAGAGAGACACAGAGAGAGCACAAGCAGGGGGAGCAGCAGAGGGAGAGTGAGAAGCAGACTCCCCAGTAAACAGAGAGCCTGACACAGGGCTCGATCCCAGGACCCTGGGATCATGACCTGAGCCAAAGGCAGACTCTTAATCAACTGAGTCACCCAGGCACCCTAGAAGATTTATCTTTAAATTAGGCTGTCCTGAGTTTAAATGACTGAAAATGATTGGTAAGTTATCGAATCTGCTTAAAATGTTTCTATGGGCTCTGTACTAGGGAGAAGCAGAGATCCAAAACTGAATAGCTGGGGGTAGTTACTAGGGGAAAAAAAACATATCCTACCAAGTTCATACTGATCAAAAAATAAGTTACACCTGCAATATTCTCTCTGAAATACACTAAAAATCTAGCACCTTTCTCTAAATCTTCCTTCCAGGCTCAAAGTTGTATGATAGAGATTAAAAGGAAATACAGTCAAATTTCAAGGAATTTCCTTGAAAGTCCCAAATTCATTTGGGCACCTTTTTTTATCCACAAATTACTCCAGGATGATACTTGCCTTTGCCCTCATCTCTGTACCTTCTAAATCAAAGCTGTAGAAGTGTTGGGATAAAGGCCATGAACAGGGCGCCTGGGTGGCTCAGTGGGTTAAAGCCTCTGCTTTCGGCTCAGGTCATGATCTCAGGATCCTGGGATCGAGGCCCACATCGGGCTCCCTGCTCAGCGGGGAGTCTGCTTCCGCCTCTCTCTGCCTGCTTCTCTGCCTTCTTGTGATCTCTCTCCCTCTGTGAAATAAATAAAATAAATAATAAAAAAAAATCTTTAAAAAAAAGAAAGTTTAAAAAAAAAATAAAGGCCATGAACACAGATAAAATATAAGTAGTACAAATTAATGTTATTCTTTCTTCCTTCCACTTCAACCAGTGCTCCTACCTCTGCCCAAAAAAGACACTTGGAACATCTAGCCAGCAGTGAACAGAACTTTGATTGTTGGATAGTCTCTGACCGTAAGCATGGTCTACTTGATGAACTTGAGATACAAATCAAATCATGTCATTTATTATTCTAATTAACCTCTCAGAGCCCCATCTATCTTTTTTCCCCCCAGGAACTGTAAAATCTCCCTCTTCTCTGAGATTCCTAAGAATTTCAGGGATTTACTTAATGCACAGCAAGTGAGTCAAACAGAAAGGGTTAGTTTCTACTGATACCATGCTTCTGCCTGCCACATGATGTCACTGTTGAACACTAGTCCTGCACAGTCACGGTGCCCACAATGGTTTCTTGCTGAAGTGATATTCTGAGTTAGATCCCCTATAACCTTGCTTTATAACCAGCTCTCTTGCTTCAGACTCACATGCTAAAGCACTGTTCTCCAAAGCAGAATCAAGCCAGTAGGCTTCCGGCCTCAGCCACCGTGTGCCCCAGCCCTCTCCCAAATGCCTTTGGGCTTTTGTGATGAGTCTAGGGCACCTAATGCAAACTGGTCTGCCAGACTCTGAGAGCTCTACAAAGCTGCCTTGTTAAACCAAACAAAAGATTCTGTTACACCCTTCAAAAAGGCCTTGCATTAAGCATATTAGAGATTTTCACTCAAATGGCTTTTTTCTGAACAGAGATCTACTCAAAAACTGTTTGCCAGTTCCACATACACAGTGAATTACTGAAATTTCTCTTGCTAAAAACAAATATATCAGCACCCTAGTGTGCATTTCAATGCTTACTTAATAAATGTGGTACTACTGAGGAACTTCGGGAGTGACATGGAGGTTTAACTCTGAAATGACAAACATATTCTTCCTTGGCTTAACAAAATCGTAATTTGGTGCCATATTATTGACTTATAATGGATATGCCCTCTCAGTGTGCTTCCCCCAACCACTACTGCCTCTATCTTTGTCTCTAGGAATTCATTTCCTCGCTTTACAGTTGGGTTTGGCATCTGTAAGAGATGAGAAGTGAACCGTCAGCACAACAGACCCCCTTTCTCCGGTTGGGTGGCCCCATCCACAGAACTACCCTTCCTAGCTTCCAGTGGCCATGGCTCCCTCCCCTTACTAACCACCACTGTCAGAGCAATGCACTATTCCTTGTCAGTTTCTCTAATCCGATCCATAAAAAATGTCTCTTTGCTGGACTTGGGAATCTTCAGATTCCCAAATTTATGGGTGCCATCTGTTTCCTGCTCAAACCATGACTGATACATCAAGAGTAAGAGGAAGTGTAACCCTTGTTATTGAAGCAGACCATGCTTCTGATCATTGCAACTTTGTATACAAAATGCTCTCCTGTGGTCAGATACAAGAAGACTCTCAACACAGCTATGTCCCTACTCCACAACTTAAAAGTGGCCCCTCTCCTAATACCAAGATTGTTCTTGTGGAAACTTAGGGTGAATTATTTCTGCTGAGAAATGCTCAGCAGCTCTGGGCCAATGGCAAACTGATTTTCAGTGAATTGGCCTTTCAGCACATTGGTCATTTGGTAAAATGATTCTGGCAAGTTGATTTTTGGTAAAGTGACCTGCTTCCACACTTGATGTCCACCCTCCCCCCCCATTCCACCCATGCGTTTCTTTACTGTTTTGGTTTCAAACTTAATGTCTTTCCCACTACACTACACAGTAGGATCCTTTGAGAGGGAGAATTGTGTGCTACTCATCTTTGTGTTTTCCCCAGCCCTCTCATAGGGCCTGATATGGTGTTATACACAAGTAGTTAGTCAGTAAATGTTTGTGAGAGTCAGTGAGTGAAGAGAAGGCATGGTGAAAGACTGAAGCAAAGACAGACCGAATTCATCAGAGATTTACAAACTCATACATGGAGAGAGAGGGCTCCTATCTCCGTGTAAATGGTCACTGAGAGAAAGGAAGGAGGTGGGAGAAGAAAGGGATGGAAGGAAGGTTTCAGAAGAGGAAGGATGGAAAAGAAGAAGGGAAGGGATAATTAAGGAAAAAAGGAAGACAAAGAGGAAAATATTTTTTTTAAGATTTTTTATTTATTTATTTCACAGAGAGAGAGAGATCACAAGGAGGCAGAGAGGCAGGCAGAGAGAGAGGGGGGAAGCAGGCTCCCCGCTGAGCAGGGAGCCCGATGCGGGCCTCGATCCCAGGACCCTGAGATCATGACCTGAGCCGAAAGCAGAGGCTTTAACCCACTGAGCCACCCAGGCACCCGGAAAATATTCTTTCATAAACATATTTTTTAAAGATTTTTTAAAGTAATCTCTGTACCCAACATGGGGCTCGAACTTACAACCCTGAGATCTAGAGTCACATGCTTCACTGACTGAGCCAGCCAGGCACCCCTATAAATTGAAAGTAAAAAATAAATTTAGATATCTGTATAATCAATGACTTACATAAATAAGTACGTAACTGAAAGGATTTTGTCACTAATACATCTTGAATATCTCTAATAAAGCTTTAAAAAAATGTTAATAAAGGGGCACCTGGGTGGGTCAGTTGGTTAAGCATCTGTCTGCCTTTGGCTCAAGTCATCTCAGGGTCCTGGGATCGAGCCCTGCTTTGGGCTTCCTGTTCAGTGGGGAGTCTGCTTCTCCCTCTGTCCCTCCCCTCCCCAGCTTGTACTCTCTCTCCCAAATAAATAAAATCTTTTAAGAAATTGCTAGTAATTACATAAATAATGTCCAACACATATCTTCTTTACCAGTATTTTCAAATTTTGATTCTGAAACTACACAGATTGTTTAAACCCTCCTCCTCTCTTGAAATTTAAAACTCAAACCAGAAGGCTGACCAGGATCCAAATATGAATATGGTGGATCTGTCTCTGATTTCTAAAATAGGACCACAGAAATTACTTTCCCGGCAATATTTTTAGCAGTGTGAGGGAAGGCGCTCCCTGTGCTGTTTCTTGGCAGGCTCAGAGTCTGCCACTCCTGAGCCCGTCCCCTGAATCCTCCTGCACCAGGCAGCATCCACACTCCTGCCTTGGAGCTTCCAGAGTGGTCCGCATAGTTTACTGGAGTTCCTTTGCCTGAAGTGAGTCATTTATGACAGTAAGAGCTCATCTCCTTGACAACTAGACTAAGAAGAAGAGTTCGTTTATCACTCAGGTACAAAGTTCCAGAAACAGTGCAATTTAAAGAGAAGCTAATTCATGTTTATATGGAGTAAGTACTCTATAAATTTAATCAATTCTTTGGAGAAGTAGATATAATTCTCCTCTCCCCACAGATATGGAAAGGTGAAAAAGCTTGCCCTATGTTCCTCAGCTAGTTAATAGTAAAAAGCAACGCCAAATTAATAACCAATATTTGTAATAGTACTATTGCTTACCACATACTTCTACTTATTGGTCCTCACAACAAACCCAAAAGATAGCTTGAATAAGTGTTACCATTATTCCCATTCCACAGAATGGAAAACTGAGGTTCACAGAAGGAAAGGAATTTCTTTACATCTGCACATCTCTAAATGAACAGCACCAAGGATTGAGGCCGTGACTTCTGACTTCCCTGAGCTGGGGCAGTGAGTTGCCCACCAGCTCTGGCTCCTTAGGTAGCGCACTCAGGGGGATGGCTACCCCTCCACAGTGTGCGTCAAAGAAGCCAACTGCCCAGGCAGGATGACCTGACAAGGATGTCAGGGCGGCAGAACAGTGAAGGTTATGTCTGTATCCAGATGATCCCTAGATAACTATGTGGCTCATCTGAAAAAAAAACAAAAACACGGGCAAGCAGAGCAGATAATCCATGACAACAAATGGTATTTGGCTTATAGAACCTCTTCCTTACAAAGCATGACTCAGGAAAGCTGGGTGACCATATGTCCCATTTCTCTGCGACAGTCGTGATCTAGGCTGTCGTCCTGGTGGCACTAAGCATAATTCCCTCTCGCTCGCAAAAGCATCCTGGCTTGCACAATAAATGATACAGTCAATCTACAATGAAAACTTGTATATCATAATTTTCTAAAGCAAAATGCTTCTCTTACCTTCTTTGACACTCCAAAACATAACTGCAACACCAATTTTGATCAAACAGATACAGCACGGGGTGCCTGGGTGGCTCAGTGGGTTAAAGCCTCTGCCTTTGGCTCGGGTCATGATCTCAGGGTCCTGGAATCGAGCCCCGCATCGGGCTCTCTGCTCAGCAAGGAGCCTGCTTCCTCCTCTCTCTCTGTCTGCCTCTCTGCCTACTTGTAATCTCTCTCTCTCTCTCTGTCAAATAAATGAATAAAATCTTAAACAAAACAAAACAAAAACAGATACAGCACGACATGCTAATGTCAGGAACCCAAGGCAGAGTTCAGAGCAGAGGCCAGACTGAACCAATACGTGTGGGAGTTGCACTTTCTCAACATTTACAAGTTGGTTTAAAAAAAAAAATTGTGGGCGCCTGGGTGGCTCAGTGGGTTAAAGCCGCTGCCTTCGGCTCAGGTCATGATCCCAGGGTCCTGGGATCGAGGCCCGCATCGGGCTCTCTGCTCAGCAGGGAGCCTGCTTCCTCCTCTCTCCTCTCTCTCTGCCTGCCTCTCTGCCTACTTGTAATCTCTCTCTCTGTGTCAAATGAATAAATAAAATCTTTAAAAAAANGCCTCTCTGCCTACTTGTAATCTCTCTCTCTGTGTCAAATGAATAAAAAAAAAAAAAAGAAGTTTTAAAAAAAAAAAATTGTAAGTTGGATGTTTTTCCCAGGTTCACTATAATTGAGGCCCCCTAGAAATTTTCCCACAGCAAGCATCATTTCTAAGAGACAGCAAGAAAATATCTTTGTTGCTCTTTGTTGGTATAATAATGAGTCTATATTGGGGGTAAAAGAGCAACTTCACTTAAAAAAAATCACACAGATACAAAATACAATCCAAGATAATACTTTAAAATTTTAAATTCTCAAAAAAAAAAGAGAGAGAGAAAAAGGAAAAGAGAGAGAAAGAAAGAAAAAGAAAGAAAGGAAGAAAAGAAAAAAGAAAATGTCATTTTCTCTAGCACTATAATGATACAAACGAGTAACTAATCAGAGGTGTTGAATTACTTTCTATCCACTTTCAGACATGGCAACTTGTCCTTGATCATTTTAAAATCAGCTCATGAGTTTATAGTTTCCTAAGCAGCCTTTCTGTCTTCTACTTGTCTTTAAAAGAACCAACAGTAAAAGCTAGAAGTCTTTGCACTCCTGGGCTTTGCCCCACGACAGTACGTCACATATTTTCCTGCATCAGCAGGTCAGATTACATGTGCCTGAGCGAGGCTTGCTGCTCTCCGGTTCTTCAAGGATCCATTACTGTGTTTTCCAGGCACCTAGGGGACTCCACCCTCCAATTTCTCACTTACTGGCTATGAAGGCGACTCTCCGTGTCATCAAGATTAAACCAGATCTTAAGGAGGCAACATAATGCCATAATTAAGAGCTTGAGCTTTAGAGTCCAGAACTGGGGTCTAAATCCCAGCTCTGCCATTTCCTAGTCATGTGACTTCAGGTAGGTTATTTATCACTTCATCTGTAAAATGGGGACGATGATGGTGCATGGCTCACAGGGTTTGTGTGGGGACTCAGTGAAATAACTGAGCATAAAGCCTGGAACATAGTATGTGCTCAAAAAGTATCTGCTATCAGGGTGCCTGGGTGGCTCAGTCAGTTATGTGTCTGACTCTTGATCTCAGGGTCTTAAGTTCAAGTGCCATGTTGAACCTACTTAATTAAAAAAAAATCCATTATCCATTCTTAGAAGTTGACATGGCCTAACATTTTACTTTACTTAAAATCATCATGGTAAGGGAGGAGGTGGCTTTCATAAAAAGGTGGCAGAATTTGGAATCAGAAAACTTGAATTCCAGTCCTGGTTTCCTCACTCACTGGCTTATATGGTTTTTGGATTAGTTTCTTTGAAACACTATTTCTCCCAGCCTCCAACCCCATAAAATGATGATAAATATGTCCTAGAGTCATTGAGAGGATCCAATAAAATCAGGAAAAAAAATTTTTGTAAATCCAACATTTTAAAAATTATTATTAGTCAAAATGAAATTAAAAACATATCTGCATAAACCTAAGGGCTGATGTAATGAAAATGTCCAGTCTCCTAGCCAGAGAGCTCTGTGTGTCAGGGTCTCAGGACCAGGCTGGATGGCTGTGGTGAGCCTCCTCCCATACCTTGGACCTCATCAGCCTGGCTGTTCTATTTCCTGTTCTGGAAGCTTTCATGCCATGAGCAGGAGACTGCAACATGGGAGACCTCTTTTTTGCAATGTGCAATATTCTGCCAACTCCCCCCAAAGGAAAATGATGAGTAGAAGGGAGGGCTGGTGTAATGTGTATGTCTATATCCACAAATCCAAACGAGAAGCAGTATATGACAATGTAGACATTCTAAGAAACACTCTTGGTAATACGATAAAGAATAGGAACCTGCCTAGCTCACCGGGGAATTGCTAACCACAACTTTGTCATATACAGTTTCTTAAGGTGAGGAAAGAAAGATGTGGAGGAGGACAATTGCTAGTATCATTACACAAGGACTAAAAGGCGGGCCTAAGTAAGAAGACACATCTAGAGCAGTAAGATACGACATTCAAAAAAGAAATAATCACCCCCAGAGAAGTGTCCAAAGCCAAGTGTTTTTAAAGTAGCATTTAAAATTTAAAAAGTCTTGGGGTGCCTGGGTGACTCAGTCAGCTAAGCATCTAATTCTTGATTTCAGCTCAGGTCATGATCTCAGGGTCAGACTCTACACTGAGCAGAGTCTGCTTGCTTGAGATTCTCTCTCCCTCTGCCCCTCCGCTGGCTCATGCACTGGTGCTTGTTCTCTTTCTCTCTCTAAAATAAACAGATCTTTAAAAATAAAATTTATAAAGCCTTTTCTACACTACTGTAGGGAAGACTCTTGTTATAGTATTTCCCTTCTCCCAAGCAACATCAGACACCTGTAGACATTTGTCTACATTTATTTTGTATCATTTATAGGCATTTATTTTGTAAATAGGAACCTGAAACACAGAGAGGTTAGGCTATGACCGTACTCTCTTCTTTTAGCCATGCTCACCGTGGTAGTTCTAAGCCCAGCTATGCACAATTAACAAAACAGCATATGGATCTGCTATAGTTTGTGAAGAACCATGTTAACTTCAGCATACCTATATTCTCTAGACAATTGATTTTATGGAACATGTCAATTCTTACCATTAGCTCTTCTATACCAACCCTAGGAATTAGCTAAAATATCTACAGACAAGCTCACTACAGAGTTTGGGGAATCAGTATTTAAAAAATTAGAGATAACAATTACAAAACTGAGCCAGTATTTTTGCAAGGAGCCCCAAATTCCCAGGTAATGAATCTGGATCTATCCTCTACCTCCTGCACAAGGCTAAAGAATCCAAATACCTTCTTGGGGCATCTTCCTCTGGATCTAAATTGGCCAGTCAGCTCTAGTCCATCTAAGACCCATGGGAACATTATTTTTTAATGACTTGTCCTCCACAGGGTATTTGGTACATCATCTTATTTCAAAATCCTCCACTTGTACCTCCACAGTTTCCAACAACTGGAAAGGAGGGGAAAAGTGAAATATTATTTTCCTCTTGCAAAGCAAAAGTTTTGGACCATTGCATCTCCCCACCTACTAACATAACTTTTTTTTTTAAGATTTTATTTATTTATTTGACAGAGAGAGAGATCACAAGTAGGCTGAGAGGCAGGCAGAGAGGAGGAAGTAGGCTCCATGCTGAGCAAGGAGCCCGATCTGGGACTCGATCCCAGGACCCTGAGATCATGACCAAAGCCGAAGGCAGAGGCTTTAACCCACTGAGCCACCCAGGCGCCCTACTAACATAAGTTTGTATGTAATGCTCAGAGCATCACTGCTAGGCCTCACTGGGGAGGACATCCAAGGCCTGTCAGCCCTCCAATGTTTGGGGCTCTGTTATATATTCTTGTGTTACAGTCTTACTATATCTGTAATCATGTCCCTACTACTTGATTGTATATGTATTGTATTGTATATGTTACCATATGTGCAAAACTTGACCAGGGTTAGCAACGACCACCACTGGTTGTCCCCTCCTCATTTTCTTCTGAGAAGAAGACTAGCTGCACAAACACTGCTGGTCACTCATCCTGCTACTTCCTCCCTCCCCATACCCTGGAGAAGTGCATGATGTGACCGGTGGGTTTGGAAAAATTAACTGGGCATGCACCACGCAACACTTCCTGGGTTCTCATTCGGAGCCAGCTGGGCTGCAGACAGCTAGCTGTCCTTGGGGCTGTTCTCCTAGGAGCGTGGTAAGTAGCCTGTATATGCAGGTGACTTCCATCTATGCTGCTGTTCCAATGACTAGGTAAAAATGCTTGTCTAATGCAAGGCTAGCTCCTGCCATCTGCCTTTCTCTTGCTTTGATTCTTCAACCAGTTTGGAACTGGAGTAGGGGAAAAGAGAGTATTGCATTTTAATCCCTTAAGACCCTAATACCTGGAATTTTATTAGCCTTCTCATCCAGTCTCGATGTTTTCTCCACTTGAGCTAATAAGAGATAAGCCTTCTCTCAATTAGAGGTTGTTGTTTGTCTCACATGCCTTTCTCATCTCACACTGGATTCTTTATGATTTCAGCCTTTTCCCATTAAATGGAAAGAACAGAGCTGAAAGGTTCCATTTAGCTGTTGAATTTGAGGATTAGGAGAGCTACGCAAAATTAAAGTTGACCCTACCTACTCTCACTGAGCATACAATTTGAGTCATTTTTCTAGTAATGGAAATGGAGCCATTCTGAACCACCCTCACCCTCTCACTGTAGCTCTTACAGTAAGCAGATAACAGCCTTAACAGAGCAATCGAAGCAATCCTTAACTCAGATGGATTACCCCCCACAACCTCGGTATTTTGGGCTCAGTGCTACAATACCGTGAGCAAATCATTTCAGAAAAAGCAGTAAAAGGGACTGCTATTACCTAGGAAGTAGCTGCACTGTTGTAGCAGTGAATGTACCCAAGCTCCCGGAGCTGGCGAGTTGGGTTCAAATCCCAGCTTCTCTATTTACCAATTGCTTGGCCTCAGCTATGTTGTTTTACCACTCTAACTTAGCTTCTCACTTGTGAAATGAGGATAATAATCATCTCCATCTTACAGGTTTGACATAGGGTTAAATACATTAATACTACTAAAACAGACCATGCCAAGTATATAATAAGCATTTGATAAATGGCGGCTATCATTATATGAGTTAGCCGTGAGGATACATACAAACATAAGCACTGGGTAAGATTCTATTTTGTTATTTGTTATTTGTTACCATCAATGATGGTAACAAGGAGCCAAACATCTGGTTTTCTAGTAACAGACTTCTGTAGCTCTATCCAGAAGTTCAACAGAGCCCGTTTTAAGGTTATATATTCAGCCTCCTTCATCTTTTTTTAAGATTTATTTATTTGACAGAGAGAGAGATCACAAGTAGGCTGAGAGACAGGCAGAGAGGAGGAAGCCGGCTCTCTGCAGAGCAAGGAGCACAGTGTTGGGCTCGAGCACAGTGTTGCGCTCGATCCCAGGACCCTGAGATCTTGACCTGAGCTGAGGGCAGAGGCTTTAACCCACTGAGCCACCCAGGCGCCCCAGCCTCCTTCATCTTAATCTAAATAATTATGTACATTTAGTATACATTTTAGTTGATGGGCAAGTTATGTGCTAAATGTTCACTGAGCTGCCAGCGACAGGTGTGACAGCACTGGCCCTTCCAGACAACTTAGAAACCATTGAGAACTCATTGCCATTGGTCTCACAGCACTGCCTGCCACAGAATCAGTGCATGAACCTGCTCATCCTGCAAGCTCTGCAGGCAGAATCTTGCCTGAGGCTTTGGTTAGCAGCCTCCGTGTGGGAGTCACCTAGTCAAGAATAAGTGTGGCAAGCGGAACAAGGGGAGCTGGGCAAGAGGGTTTCAGGGTTAAAGGCACGGCCTCAAATTCTCTAGATGGCACAGACAAGAAGTAAGCAGTGATCAATTTCTGCAAGGAGGATCCTTGCAAGAAAATGAACTAAGTTGCCATAAAGTCCGTTGGAATTTGTATTTCATCTTCCTTTGAGCTCTATGCACAATAGATCCCATCCCCTAATTGCTATGTATTGCTTCAGATTCAAGAAACACAGTATGTTCTGTTTTTATGGTCATTGATGGTCTTGGTGAGAAAATGTAAAGCTCTATCAGTTGCTGAACCAATTAAGTTGTCGCTGCATTTCCCAGGCCCAGTGGTTCAGCTGTTACAGGCAGCAACCTCCTTCCTCTCACAGTAGGGACTAATTTTCCCTCCACAACAACTGCCACACATGCTGTAATTGAAGATCCCATGTCACAATTAAAAAGCAGATTATAATCTCCCATTCATTTACTCCTGCAGAATAAGATTCTCTATAGTATATGATAAATCCAACACTTAATAGAGAATAGAGAATAGAATAAGGTTTTTAATAAATGCATCTGCATATGTGATGAAAGCCAAGCAGCTGCCTTCAACTCAGAGATTAGGAGGAAGCTGAAAGGCATTTGAAAATGCAGGGAAATGTGTGCATGGAAAGTGGATTTTGTGGCTGTGAGCCCAAAAAGCTGGACATTGGATTGACCTGGTACCTCCTGCCCACAGGTCTGTAGTAGGAATCCATGGTGCACAGGTAGATAGTAGGTACATCTTTCCTGATCCCAAGATGATAGTTAAGAAAGATCACCTCACATTTCATGTGGTAAGGGGACTGAGAGAACTTTGCAAAACTCCTCTGACTCTAAATCCTTTAAAACAAGTTGGAGAAAATAAAAAATTTTTTAATAAAATAAAAATAAAAAAATAAAAAGAGTTGGAGGATCTCAGTGCCATGACATAGATTCCCACCAGCAGGGATATACAGGGCAGTTTTTCTGATTCTATAAATAGAGTTTTAAGGAATACACAGCTCTAATTACAATATGTCTTTGGTACTAATTCTAATCCTCCATAATAATGAACTGAGGGAAACTTTAATGAAATAAGAGAAAGGTCTCTGACCAGTGTTACCCAAATTGTCTCATTCTTTAATTATCTGGTTCTATTTCTACATTAGGGTTCTTATTTTAACAGATGCAGCTTTCTTGACCTCTTTCTTCAAGACTATTGAGGTAGTTCTAACATGTCCACCTCATTTACTGGATGCTGATGTAGTTTGTGCACTTCAAGGGCCCATCCCATCAGCATATGAAGACTGGCTCCAAGATACCCTTGCCAATTTATTAAATTCTGCACCATGTCAAACATTGTCCCATATCAGCCTTATGGTCCCAACCCTCAAGATCAATTCCCAAACTTATTTTTTTTATTCTTGCTGCTATATATGAACCCTGTCCTGCAGCTCTTTTGATGAATAATCTCTTGCTTTTCATAACAGAGAAAGTCTGCCCCCTACTTGGGTGATGCTGAAAGGGAATCCTGTCTCACGATTGGTCTGGAAGCAGAGAGGAGAGCAGATCTTGAGGAGGCCGAGCATCATCCTGAGGAACATCCATCTCGGGTTAGTCTCTTACATGGTCTCCAGATGTTGGGGACCAAACTGCATCCCCTCAAAAATATGCTGGAGCTCTAACTCCCAGTGCCTGTGAATATGACCTTATTTGGAAATAAGGTCTTTGTAGATGTCATCAAATTAAGGTGAGTTCATTCTGGACTAGGATTGGCCATAATGCAATATGACTGGTGTCTTTATAAGAAGAGGAGAAGGCACATAGACCCAGAGGGGAGAATGCCATGTGAAGATGGAAACAAAGAATGGAATGAAGCACCTACAAACCAAGGGATGCCAGGGAGTGCTGGCAATGATCAGCAGTTTGGAGAGAAGCATGGAACAACTTCTCCCTCAGACCCCTCAAGAAGCAACCAACCCCTGATTTCAGACTTCTGACCTCTAGAACTATGAGATAATCTCCTAAAGGGAGAGACTGAGACAAGGATTGAAGACAAGGAGTTTGGAAAGTGATCCAAGAAAGCATCATAAGGGATTAGAGAGATGAAAGAGAAGGAAATGGGGCGCCTGGGTGGCTCAGTGGGTAAAGCCTCTGCCTTCAGCTCAGGTCATGATCTCAGGGTCCTGGGATTGAGCCCCACATCGGGCTCCTTGCTCAGCAGGGAGCCTGCTTCCTCCTCTCTCTGCCTGCCTCTCTGCCTACTTGTAATCTCTCTCTGTCAAATAAATAAATAAAATCTTTTAAAAAAAAAGAGAGAGAGAGAGAGAGAGGGAAAGGAAGTGAAGATAGATATGTTAATGAGCAGGAAGAGCTAAATCCTACTGGGGAACTCTGGGAAATTCANAGGAAAGGAAGTGAAGATAGATATGTTAATGAGCAGGAAGAGCTAAATCCTACTGGGGAACTCTGGGAAATTCACAGACCTCAACTCAGGGTGTGCCCACCTCAGAGGCAAGAACTCTGGGGTATTTATCCACCAGCTCCCATCTGTCACTGATTGCAGGCTGCTCACACAGCAGTTGTAATTTCCAGCATTTCTGGTCTGCCCATGTAAGGGCCAAGCACATTCCGGGGAGCCAGAGAAAGCTCTACCCAGGGAGTTGCAGGTCTTGCAGTAAGAAGCAGTTGCCTGCTTAGGGTTAGTGATGCTGAGGGGCTATAGATGGAGCACACCCCATGCTGCTATTACACCCCAATATACCAAACGCGGGGACAGTGGACTTGGGGCAGAGGTGAGGCAAACTCTGAAATGGGAGTGTAGGACAAAAGTTGATGTCACTTTTCCTTAGTCACTGCCCCCAGTTAACAGACCTTTTTACTTAAGTGATCAGGGTCAAGAAAACTAAGAGGCCATTTGATCAAGGACAGAGTAAGTTTTTATTCAATTACAGTTGCTGCAGTCTTTTCTAGCTGCTGAACAAAATATACAGCCTCTGGTGGAGCATTAGTTTCTGTGTGTCTCAGAAACATCTTCGTGCTGGTACTGTTACCACAGCGCTAAACGCATTTTCCCTGGATGTGAGCGGGTGGAAGAAAACTGCTAGACAGGATGTTAGCCAAAACAAACAAACACCACCACGTAGAAGTCATTTGCTATATTGCTATTTCTTGGGTCACACCATGAAAAAAGTTTACTTGTCACCCCTATGCAGGATTCCAGCATTTGTTATTTAACTATTTCTAGTGAGGAGCACAGTGTAACTTAGGGAATGCTGCCATTTGGAAACAAATAATTTACATGCTCTCTATGAAGATATTACAGTTGATCTTGAAAGAAATTCCAAAGAAAATATAAACCACGGTGTCAACATAGTCGTTTAGGACTGAAAAAATACAATTTTTGTCCTTCCCTCTGCTTTATGCCAAGTAGAGCCAAGCCTAGGATTTCCAATAAGAGACTGTCATGCCAGTCCTCCTGAGAGTAGGACCCCTACCTAGGCAAGACACCAACTTGCCAGAAGGAACTACTCTGCCTCTCGTGTTCAACAGAAAAAGCGTTAAATTTTATGCCATGAATATAAACTCTTCCTATTATAATAATAGGTTGGGCGGGGGGCGCCTGGGTGGCTCAGTGGGTTAAAGCCTCTGCCTTCGGCTCAGGTCATGATCTCAGGGTCCTGGGATGGAGCCCCGCATCGGGCTCCCTGCTCAGCGGGGAGCCTGCTTTCTCCTCTCTCTCTGCCTGCCTCTCAGCCTACTTGTGATCTTTCTCTCTCTCTCTCTGTCAATTAAATAAATAAAATCTTTAAAAAATAATAATAATAGGTTGGGCCATAACAAAATTGTTGGTCTTGCATGATTTTTTTACTACAAAAATTGCAAATGTCATACTGTTGAAACGAATAACCCTAACTGAGTTACAAGAGTGTTTTGTCCCAGTCTCAGCCTATAGTTTGAGGTGTTTCCAGCTAAAGATGCCTGGAGGTGTTCACCTGGACCCAAAGCAAGTCCCCATAGACCTTTCCCCTTTTGGAGCCATGGCTGTGGCTGCACCACCTCTTGTGGTTGTTATTATGATTGCAAAATACCATCAGCAACAACCATCATCAGGGAACTTACAAAAACAGGATTTGTTACTCACAATTCCTGGAGGTTATAGGACACATCCAGAGCCAAACAGCAAGGTTGGAATGAGGGATGGTGGCTCAGGGAGAAACTTGGGGTTCTGTTTTTATTGGGATTGTGGGCAGGGTGCCTCGGATTTTGTGGGTTAACTCTTTATAGGTGAATTAAAACCTAAGAGCAGGAATTAAGAGCAGTAGAAGGGAAAAGGAAGTGATCGGAAGACCAGAGCTTTCTAAGAAAAAAGGAACTTCCTGGGTGGGGCAGCCTGTCTCTTTATCTAGTTGAGTAGCTGGCAATGTGTTTATTCAAGAGGGTTATCTTTGAAGCAGATGCAATCAGCAATCAAAAGCTTAATGTCAGGCACTTACATCACAATCAAAAAAGCAAGCTGACAGGTGCTTACACTACAGAGAGCTTTCCTGGCCTCAGCATAGGCTCAGCATGGGTCCAACTCACTCCAAAACAAAGACAATAGGAAGTACAAAGCAAACCACATCTTTGATGAAACTAGAAGACATTCATAGCCCCAAATACCAAACATGAGGAGAAGCTGCCAAATGCAGACAGCATCGAACAAGGGTGTAGAAAGATGCTGCAAGAGAATGCCTATGACTACAAATTTCAGCAAAACAAGCAAAGCCCAGATGCTGTAAAGTAGACGACATGTACAGATGGACAAAACAAATAATTCCTCATTTAGAACGAGCTCTGTGGATCAGGAGTGACACCTAGGAGAAGCAGGGAGCTTCAAAGCTAAATAAGAGATCAATAATCATGCCATGTTTCCAGGAAGCAATCTGTCTATGAGTCAGGGTAGATACAGCTGCTCATTCTTGTTGGCTAAAAGGAAGTAAAGATCTACATTAGCCTATATATAACTACCTCACCTCATGAAAAGAATGTTACTGTGAAACTGGAAGAATTCTTGCTAGCCTGAATATGACCTGACTCCCACAGTCTCCTCCCAAAGTGCACAGGACACACACACCTCCCTTCTACAAATATCTGGTTCAACATCTCACCTCATTCTAAGAAAAATAATCAAAATGGATCCAGCTCTAAAACAACATAATTTTCAGAGTTATGGCAAAAGATTGGAACACACTAAATGTCCATCACGAGGCAACTAGTTTAGGTAAATTATAATACCTCCAAACAGTAGATTTCTGTGTATCTGTTTAAAAGACTGAGGTAGATCTGTACATATTAATAAAATACTCGAGCTTGTACTCTCTATCATCCAGGATAGCCTGCGTCATACTGTAGGAACAAACACATACTTAACACCTTAGTAGCTTAACGCAAAAAAATTTTTTTTAAGATTTTATTTATTTGGGTGCCTGGGTGGCTCAGTGGGTTAATGCCTCTGCCTTCGGCTCAGGTCATGATCCCAGGGTCCTGGGATCAAGGCCCGCATCGGGCTCTCTGCTCTGCAGGGAGCCTGCTTCTTCCTCTCTCTCTGCCTGCCTCTCTGCCTGCTTGTAATCTCTCTCTCTCTGTGTCAAATAAATAAATAAAATCTTTTAAAAAAAAGATTTTATTTATTTATTTGACACAGAGAGAGAGATCACAAGTAGGCAGAGAGGCAGGCAGAGAGAGGGGGAAGCAGGCTCCCCACTGAGCAGGGAGCCCGGTGCCGGGCTTGATCCCAGGACCCTGAGATCATGACCTAAGCCAAAAGCAGAGGCTTAACCCACTGAGCCACCCAGGCGCCTTAAAACTTTATTTTTTTTTATCATGCAACATGTGTCCTGGGAGCAGGGGGTTTGCTCTCCTCCATATCACCCTTACTCAGGGACCTGGATTCTTCATCTAGAACATCATAATCATACTAGCACGAGGGAGAGGGGAAAAAGAGAATTATGTACCTACTCTTAAGTCCTTCTACCCAGAAGTAACATGTCACTTCTGACTGTGTTTTATTGGATAAAGCAAGCCATGTGATTATCTAAATACAAAGTGTTAGAGAAGTGCCTTCCTACTGCATTAGCCAAAAGGAGAGGTGGAAATAGTGATGAGCAGCAATGTTTACCACCAATCCCAACAATTACTATTAAGTGAAAGAAGCAAAGCTTTATTCTTCCATATTAAAAACATATTACATATACTTTATATTCTTGGTATGCATTGAATACTTCTGGAAGTTTATATTGATAATAAGGAGCTATCTCTGGGTAAGTCTAGGAAAAGTGGGTGGTTTAATTTTCTTGAAGGCTTAATTTTCACTGTATGTGGTTTTGTAACTTGTATGTTTCATACCATATGCAAGTATTATCTACTTAAAACATATATTAAAAACAAACAAAAATAAAAGGCAGATGTCCTTGACCCTAAAACATAAAGGGCAATATAAGGAAATCTATATCCATTTGCCCCCCCTTGAATAAAGTGATGTGAGGGTTTCCCAGGAGGACCGTATAAACCCAGAAGGATTTTGTTTTACTTATTTAAATTTATAAAGATTTTGTAATCATGGCTTATAAATACAATTTCCAAACAGGGGACATTTTTAACTCAGAGACAAAGTCAATAAATCTTGGTCTGAAATGAATTGATAATGATCAATATCTATAAAAAAGATGACCAGATTACTGCATAATACAATTATCCATTTTCAGCCAGAATGACAGAGTGTTAGATACATTAGTTTGTGGGGAATGAACTCCGTGATGAATGCATATTATGAAAAATATTAGATAACGAGCAACTAGGGAGAGATGCCAATTCTTGATTACAGCATTATGCCTGGGGTGTGAACCAGTCATCTGTCCACCAAAGAAAACCCAACTACTTTCTGGAACCTATGTCAGGGAGAGAAGGATGTTCTTTCCTTATATAAACTGCACGTCTAGTACATTTCCCCAGTCCAGTATCATTTTTAATGTAAACGTCATCTTGTTACAGAACTCACTGTGCTTTCAAAGTTCCTTAGATCACTAATTAGTTATGTCACATTAATAGCAACTTCTCAGTTCTGTATCTTTCCATAATGATAGTTCTGTTGAAAAGAAGAGGAAAAAAAGACCAACTAAAAGTCAAGGAAGACACTGATATTTTCTGGGCACTTGCATACCACCCTCTACCCCACACGATGGCCTCATGCCACACGTCCATTCCAGAAACACAAGGGCTCACAGTTGAAATAACTGGCTCCCAATGCCTCAGTCTAGAATTCTGACCACTGGGCTGAGTGAAGCATTGTCTTGAAACTGATCACTTTGGAACTACTTTGCTCTAGCTCTGTGTGGTGAGGCTGGGGCAGGAGGAATTCTGAGCATTAAGAAAGTGCATCTCTATGCTTTTCTAGTCATTCTGCCTCAGATGGCTATCCAGTTCATATGTGCCACAGCAAACCTGGGATTAAAGTAGATCTTGAAATAGCCTACACATAAAAAGACAAGTTCAAGAACAGAAAGAATGAAAGGTGAAATAAGGGAAAGGAAGGGAAGTGTTTTCTCCTTATGAAATTGGCCTACATAAAATAGTGCAACATAAATGTGGATTCTTGGAAAGCCATATGAAAAATCAGCACCTGTACCACTTTTGGACCAGGACAGACTCCATCCTTAAAGGAATAGGGTATAAAAGAGGAAGGAGTCTAATTCTTATGAACTTACAGAATACAAAGGTCCCAGGGGAACCCCAATTCCTCCCAAAGAAAGTGATTCTATAATCAGAGTAACCACTTTGGGGAACTTGTTCTATTTCATTGCTTTTTGTTGTTTTCAACACAGCTAAAGAATAAATTAATTTTAACAGAATTCTACATAAATACACCCATTATTAAGAAAAAATGCTTGGCCAGACCATATGTCATGATTTCCTATTTTGGAACTATAACCATCATATCTTGATTTATCTGAACAGCATTAACTGAGCACCTGCTACATGCCAGGCACTATACTAGATGTTAAGAATACATCATTAAGAAAGTCAGTGCCCCAGACCTCACAAGTTTACTAACTAGACATGTAACAACTTATAATGGCTGCACTGACCAGATTGCTTGGCATCCAACAGGAACTTGGTAAGTATCAGCTGAAAAAATAAACTTCAAATAAATGAGTGGTAGAGATTTGTGAAGAAAGAGAATGCCTAAGTCTGAATTGGGCCGGGGAGACATCACAAGGAAGTCTGTATCTCTTTCCCAACCCAATATATTAATATTCATTAATATAGGAATTAAGAGTTTGTAGATAACTAACAATTCAGAGAGATGGGCAAGAGTAGAGGCAGGCCTTCCAGACGAAGGCAATCACGCATAGAAAGGCACTGAACCATGGAGAACAGGGCAAATTCCCAGGACTGCATAGAGATCAGTACTGCAACAAATCAGTACTCATAGGGAAGAAGGGGATAAAGGCCGGGTCATCTTGGCCTAACACAGAATGACTCCAATAGGCCATTCCAACATCAGAGCCCTAGTGAGGTTGGTTGAGGCTACTGATGTGCACTGTAACTCAAATTCTCCTCCTGCCAATCCTGCTTCATTCCCTCTCTTCCACAAGTGTTATTGTCCAGGGCACTTCCCAAAAAATATTTTGCTCACTAAACTCCATCCCAGAGTCAGCATCCCAGAGAACCCAGCCTATGACACATAACCTGCCTGTTCCTAGAACACATTAAATGTTGACATCTACAACAGGGGTTAAGCATCGCCTTATAAGGTTCTGAATCTTTAAAACTTAGAGCACTTTAATAGATGAACAAAAGCAATTTCAGAGGAACTTAGCCGACAGTGAGCAAAAGTTGATTCAGATTCCTGTCCAGACAAGAAAAGCTACTAGGAGTTCAGCCTGGGGTTGCTCCAAACTTGGCTCCCATCTGCCTTCCCTTCGTTTTTTAATGCTGTTGTTGAAGACTCCACACCTACAACCTAAACTTCCCGAACTCCAGCCCAAGCCAATTCAACATGGGATCAAATCTCAGGCTATACAGCAGGTTCTCTCCTGCCCCACTGAGGACAGAGTCAATGTAAGCAGAGAGGAGCGTACACACCTCACTGTTACGCAGTCATTTCCGTGACTGAGAGTTTTATGTGCTACCCAAGACTCCTCCATTAAAATACAAATAATCTTAGCATATATATGTATATATATCCTATATGTCTTCAATATTTATGTTTTGATAAAAAAATGACACGGGCTCACACCAGAATGGAAAAAATGGTTTTCTCTGGGATGTATAATTGTTGGTATTTATTTTCTTTTTTTTCTACATATGTATATTCTAAGATGAGTCTGAGGTGTTTTTATAATAAGAAAATTGTTAAAACAATTTTTCAAAGATAAAAGGATTTTACCCTTCTCCTTTACAAATAACCTTGGAAAAAGAAGCCCATTAAGCTTTGAGCCTGAGAGGAAGGTATTAATACCTTGCTGTTAATTAGTTAGAAAGCCAGCCAGCTCATATCAGAGTACTGAGGAAATGAGATGATTGATATGTTCAGACAGGATGGAATAGTTCTGCATTAGGTGAAACTGGCCTAGGTGAGGGGACAGTTTTATGATTAAGGCATCTGAGGTCAACCAGAGGAGGAAGGCTTTGCAAAAATGGACATGGGAGACATTATACTAGCTTCATCCCTCACCTTCCTGTCATCCATCCCGCTCTGCCAGCTCCCAAGGCATGCAGCGGGAAGGAGCCCACAGCTGGAGGCATTTTCACTCTTTGTGGCGGCGTGGGACACCTGCCCAGAACCCCTGTCTCTCTCCCTTCCTCCTCTGATGATTTCTGAAGTCCCCTTTGTGTGTCACCCTTGAATTCAGTGTCAAGAACTAGGCCAAAGAACTTCCTTCCTTGTCTCCCCTCCTCCATGCCCTATCTTAGCCATTCTCACTGTCCAGAGCAGAAAGGAGCCCTCCAAACAGAACCAAACAAAGAGGTAAGAGTACAGGGAACAAAGGGGGACTGATTCCCCAACCTGTTTCTTTTATGCTCCATTGATGCCTTCCACTAAAGACCCACTTCGGGCGCCTGGGTGGCTCAGTGGGTTAAAGCCGCTGCCTTCGGCTCAGGTCATGATCTCAGGGTCCTGGGATCGAGGCCCACATCGGGCTCTCTGCTCAGCAGGGAGCCTGCTTCCTCCTCTCTCCTCTCTCTCTGCCTGCCTCTCTGCCTGCTTGTAATCTCTCTCTCTGTGTCAAATGAATAAATAAAATCTTTAAAAAAANCTCTACACCCCTTGCCTTGTGAGCCTGCAGCCCTCTCCCCTCACTCGCTTGTTTTGTGTTTGTTTGTTTGCTTGGTTTTTTTCCACTTTGAATGACTCTGGTTCTGCTCTATACAGTGAAGTCTGCTCACTCCCAATTGGCCCATGACCCAATACAGTCCATCTGCCTGTGGGAATGTCCAGACATCTTTCCTGTTCTATGGAAGACAAAGGCTGACCCCAAGATTTGTCTCTACATGAGGAAATGTCTCTGTGTCCACTCCTAACTGCTCCAGACTCCCCCAGGTTGGCATGTGCACCCCACTCTGCATGTTTCCCTCATATTTGGAAGTTACTAGAGCCATACAGTTGTACTCCCTGCCCAGCCATTGAAGTTTGGCTCAAGCAGAGGGGAGGCAGGGGGAAAAAGCACCTTTTTTTCTCTTCTCTGTAGTGGACAAGGTCAGTGCTTTGCCCAGGTCCCCCTGGGTCCCTTTTTATCATTTTGTGCACTCCCTAAATTTCGCCTTTAACAGCTAGCACCTCAGGATCATTTCTGAATGCTCTGCCTGCATACCTAACTGGTAGTGTCTGAGAATGTATGTCCCGTAGGCCCCCAGTGCCCAACCCTCTCCTCTCATGATCCTGAACCAACAGTTGATGTGGGCAGGAACTGGAAAGCCACAACAAACTTGCTGTGGGTTGGGACAAGTCTAGAGCATGACCTGCACCCTAGAGTTCTCCCGAAGGGTCAGCTTGAAGCAACCCTCTGGGCTCTCCTTCCATGTGCTAATGCCCCCACTTCCTTCCCAGTCTCCCTGGTTACTGTCTTGAATACATCACTTGCCTAAGAATCTTCCCTCAGTGTCTGCTTCTGTGGAACATGACTTAAGTACTCTCCCTCTACCTCTCTTCTTCCTTCTTCCTAGAAGGGGTGAGTACAAATTCATTCTCTATTCTCTATTCCTAATACTGTAGTTCAGCAAACTTCACTAGTGTGGAGAGATCACTGACTTTTTAAAATGTGTTTCCAAAGAAATGTCAAGAATGATTTAGCACAATCTTCTTTTAACGAGACAGATACACTCTTGAAAAATGAAAATCCAGGCATCCTTTTGGACTTAGCAATAATAGACAGCTGACAAGAGCCTTGGGCCAAATGAATTTATCTCAGAATTTTAAGCTTAGAATATCCCTGACCCCTTTATTGAATTTCATGTTAAACCTGTTCAATTATTTTTAACCAAATTGCTAGTTATCCTCCAGATGCTGAATTTGACCTGCTTTTAAAAAATGGGTTAAAGACATTTCAATGTACTCCTTCTGACATCGTTCCATAATTAACATTAACTTTAAAATCTGAGGCAGCCCTCTTGACAACAAACTGCCAGTAAAACATGGTCTCCAGAGACCTGCCTGGATTTAATATGATACAAGAAGCTCCCATTGTTGGGAGCTCCCAACAATGGGCTAATACCTTCTTTAAATCAACGCTCCATATGTGGTACCAAAGGAAGCACCAGTGAATTTGTACTTGGTATAACAAGGCCAAACCTAGAGTTAAACCATTTACCATAAAATAAAAAATAAATCGTATTGTCAATCAGAGGTCGAGAGTCCCAGTCTCAAGAGGGGGAAGTTCAATGTTTGTCTTTCCACCAATACTGCAGGTTGACTTTAGGTATTTCATTGTGTAATCTCTAAGTAGAGATGTTCCAAAATATGCTAATGCTTGAAGATACAATGAAACAGTCCATCAAATTAATTTTCATCCTCCTATGAATTCCATCATTTTCTGCCAAACAGAACATGGTAAAGCTGAGAACTATTACCAAAGTCATGGGTAATTCTGAAATTCAGGAACACAATTAAGCCTGAAACAAGCACCGTGTATGTGTGTGTGTACATATATATGAACGTATCTATGTGTGTGTGTGTAGATGGAGAACATGTTATATATAATATAAATTATGTATACATTCTACAATTTCAACAGCTTCTCCAATGCCCCAAATAATTCCACCCAGTTCAGCAAAGGAGGTTTATCTACAAAGGGCGAGGCAGCATGCTTAAGTTTAAAGGTAGATGGACAGTGATCCCATGTTAATTTCTCCCTCATATATGCCCCCTAATACAGAGCCTATAATTCTCAGTATGTATCAGACTCACTTGTGACACTTTAAACAGTATTTTTGTCCAGGCTCTACCCTAGAGAGATTCTGATTTACTCTTTTTCACCCAATCTAACAATATTATTGTTAATATTATTGTTAGTATTATTGTACTATTGGAAGTACATTTTATGTGCAACTAAGAAAGCAATGTACTTCATATTGAATTATGGCACAATTCCTTTCTTACACATCAATTATTAGAAGCATCGATAGGAAGCATTGATTCCTAAGATGTTAAAACATGGGGAAAATTGAATTTTGGAACCAACTAGAAATAGCAGTTGACTTAGTTGGAAGACCTAAATTCAATGTGTTTTAAATGAGCCTTAGGTGATTCTAATAAGAACCACCGCCCTAATACCTTTGCCATGCATCTTATCATTCAATCATCCTTTCATTCATTCCAGAAGCATACCTTGAATACATGAGCCTCAGATGCTGTATAATGTATATTTATATTTTTTATATTTATTTATAATATAAATATATAGAGATATCTCTTTATAGGTATGTACAGATCCATAGATAGAGAAAGAGGTGGGGACAGTAGACATTAATATGGCATGGTTCCCACCCTTGAGTAGCTTATGCTCTAGTATAGAAAAGACAGGTAAATTAGTGATCACAACATTTTTTGGCTCCCTCACTAGACCATGAATGCAGGAACTTTTCCTTAAATAAAATGACTATTTCTAATAGAATGGAAAAGAATTTGCAAATCCTCTGTCTGGTGGATGAAAACCTTCACTTTTTAATGCTCTGGTACCTTGCTCTTCCACACATCAGATCTCCATAAATCAGAAAACCATGGGCGATACCGCTGTTTCTACCCTTTTATTACTACCTTTAGAGGTAATGAAAACAAGGAAAGAGATGTGTAGTTGATTAGAAATAGCTGAAAATGCCTCACTGTCAACAAAATCAGGAACAAGGAAGAGAGATCACAAAATTAAATAAAAAGTGAAATGTGGGGGCACCTGGGTGGCTCAGTCATTAATCAAATGCCTTCGGCACAGGTCATGATCCCAGAGCCCTGGATGGAGCCCTGCATCAGGCTCCCTGTTCTGCGGAAAAGCCTGCTTCTTCCTCTCCCATTCCCCTGCTGGTGTTCCCTCTCTCGCTGTGTCTCTCTCTGTCAAATAAATAAATAAAATCTTTAAAAAAAAAAAAGTGGAATGTAAAAGGAGATGCATGCCAAGCTGCAAAGGTGGCTGATAGAAGATATGGCATTAGAGATTAGAAGCAGCCAAGAGCACAAAAATTACCAGCAGTGAAAGATGACAGTGGACAAGAGATCTGGTAACAAAGAGAGCTCTGGAGCTTAGAGTTAAGACTGAGTCATTCAGAAGAGTCCTCTTTGAGGAACTGCTGTGTTTATGTCAATATGACAACTTTGTTTCTGAATAGGTGTAATCTCTCCTGGATGTTACTCATCACTAGAAAATAGAACTCCCCATTTAGACTTTACCTGGAAACCTTTTAGTGAGTCTGCCTTACATATTTACACTTAACGTGTTTAAACCCTACCCCACCCACAGTATGCAACTTAAAATATATTAATGGATGATCCAAAAGAGTACAAAGTAGGTTTTCTTCTCTAAATTATGTTCTAATTCATGTATCTCTCTTATTCCTTTGATAACCTATTATGTGAATGATCTAGTATAGGACTGATCCAAGGAGACTCCACTCCATAACCAGTATGCATCAGCAAATGACTGCCTGAAAAACTCAGAATTCTACCCATAAAGGGACTACATACATGTAAACCCAGTACCAGTTCCAATAACCTAGTCAATAATGCACTTAATAGGGGTGCCTAGGGGATACAGTTGGTTGACCACCCAACTCGTGGTTTCGGCTCAAGTCATGGTCTCAGGGTCATGGGACTGAGCCCCACATTGGGCTCTGCGCTCAGTGCAGAGTCTGCTTAGGAATCTCTTTCCCTCTCCCTGTGCCCCTCCCTCTTGTGTTTTCTCTAATAAGTAAACAAATTTTTAAAAAATAATAATGATGTATTTAATAAAGGTAAAGACATGGATAGATCCTAAGTTTATTTTTTTTTATACATTCTAGACTCCTTGACTTGAGCACTAGCAAACAATTCATCCAATGATGGGTATATACTGAATGCCTGTGTTGGCCCTAATACTATATTTCATCTGTGAGAGATCTGAAGTGGTGCTATTTAGTCCCTTCACAAAGAGTTTACATATCACCATTACCTCATTCATATATTCATCTATCATTATTCAGTTCCTACTTTGTATCAGGCATTAAGAGACAAAACCTCTTATTCCAAGAGGAATGAAACACATAAACATATAACTGGTACTATGAGGCATTTAATATAGCACTTGGTAATTCCAGATGCCAAATTCATGTTTGCTGACCCGAATGAGCACAGGTATTCATGTGACCACTAGGAGCTCAATTTGGCTAAAGGATCCACTGTCAGGAAAAATAGAACACAAAGCTCGAAAACTAGGTAGGAAACTGGATTATTAAAGACTTTATAATCTATGCTGAGAGGTCTGAATTTTTTCTGGTAGTGGGAATGACTAAAGATTTTTAAGCAGATGGGTGACATAATCTGTGCTCTGTGGGCAATAGTAAAGACAATGGGTTGAAAGAGGTGAGTTTGGAACCAAGGAGATCTGTTGGAAAGCCAGGCCAATAGTCCAGAAGAAGAATGACAAAGGCTTGCACTAAGCCAGTGGTTCTGGGGATGCATATGACATATTTATGAATAGAATTGATAGATTTTGAGGACTGGATGATGAGTTTCTAAAAGAAAGGACAGAATCAAGCGTCCCTGAGGCAACTGCATAGGAGGTTCTTTATAGAAACTGATTAGAGGGACAAGAGTGAGTGGGAGCAAGAGGGAGGGGCAGGTAACAGATACAACTTCAGACATACTGAAGTTGAGATGTCTCTGAGACATCAAAATTCAGATTTCTAGTAGTCAGTCAGTGCTAAGAGAAGTATCTGAGTCAGAGACACCTGATATATCTCCAAGAGATGCAACTAAGGAAACAATATGTACACATGAAAACAATTCATGAACAAAGAAACATGGAATGTTTTTATATGTTAAATTGCCTTGTAACCATGGGTTCAGAGTTCAGAGAGCAGGAAGGACCATACTAACTGGCAGAGTAGGGGAAAAGGAACTTGGCCTTGAGGGATGAATAGAATTTGGATAAGCAGAGGAAGGGAAATTCAATCATCAGAATATACACACATGCCAAATCAGAAGGTAGAAGTGGAAGCTTGGGTTAAGAAGGATGGGCATCAAGAATGAATAGTAAGGGAGGAGCAGATCTCTAAGGGTCCTAAAAATCAGGAAGAGGAATAAAGTCTTATAACAGAGAACAAGAAGCTGTTACACATTTTTTTAAGAACTTCGTGATAGAAATGTTTAACCACTCAATCCACAAGCTTCTTATAAGATTTATCCCACGGGTATTTATATGCTCCATACAAAGTTATCACCTCTTCAGTAAAGTCCTTAGATCATCTACATTTATACAGAGGACTGTCAAAAAGGAAACTTTACAAAAGATATACCAAGGTGAAGAAGCAGACTAACAGTAAAATTTCACAATGTCAAGTATCATTACAATAAATCACTCTGCCTGAAAAATATTTCCATGTTCTGCAGATGGTCCATAATAACAGTGTTTTGTTGAGCAGCTTATAATGTGTCTTCTGTAATGAAAGATCCTATTTAACACACGCTTTCCTTTATCCTTGACCACCTATGTCACTTTTTATGATGACTCTGAAATATTTGAGTTAGCTTGTTTTTAACTAACAACTGAGTCAAAAATCTAATAAAGGAATTTCATCCTTCCTCTGGATAGGAGCATTAGCTTGAGATTTATGTTTGCATAATAGGGACCCAACCTCCTCCACCCCCAATTCATATGAGTTGAGCAGACTGACACAATACCTTCCTACCATGATGGCCGCCACCTCCACAGTTCCACAAGTAGGCATGTAACTAGAGATGGCCCCTGTAATTGTCTCAAGGTGGGTAAGGGATGGGGGGCAAACCAGAAAACAGACTCTTTATTATAGAGAACTGAGGGTTGCTGGAGGGGAGGTGGGAGGGGGTTGGGGGAGAGGGATGGATTAAATGGGTGACCAGGATTAAGGAGGACAATTGTGATGATCACTGGGTGTTATAAGTAAGTGATGAACCACCTGAAACTAACATAACACTATATGTTAACTTAATGAAATTTAAATAAAAACTTGAAACTAAAAAAATGGATACATAACCTGAGTTAATCTAGTGAGATACTGTCAGATACCATTGGGTACTTAGCCCCGCTCACCCTCTTCCTTGCTAATAAAACTGATATTTTTTTTGGTTATTGGGTGATGTGAGCAACATCCATGGGCTCCTACCTAGCCCCAAGGGATAAAGGTTAATAAACTTGAAACTATCAAGGTTTGAAAAGGATTGGTAAAGCATAAGCATGTGATGTAATTGGTCCATGAGACATAAGGAGAGGTCTGTTCAGTGGCTTCCAGGGAGTTTTTCTGCATTCTTAAAAAAAGACACAAACCAGGGACTTATTCTTTCCTACCTCTGGACATTGTCATATTAAGATGTGATGTTGGGAGTTTATTCAACTATCTGAGACCATAAGGAGAAAGCTAAGAGAGCCACAGAAAAGCTAACGTGACTGATCCTCTGAGTTTACTTACTCTAGAACTGATATCTATCTCCGGGCTTCTTGCAAAAGTAAGCCCGTTTTATCCAGTTTTCTGTTACTTGTAGCCAAAATCATCCAAAGTGACTCAGGCTCAAATCTGTGACTTTTGGTTCCACTCTTGGAAAATAGAAGGTTTTCTTCTACTGATGTGACTCTCAGGTATAATGTGACCCTGAAACTCTCACCAGCCTCCATAGGGAGGCAACAGTCTCCCTATATATGAGAATATAGTCAACAGAGAGAGAAGCATTGCCTAGAGATGGTGATACAAAAATTCCTAATGATATCATTTAAGCACCTAGATCCCGTTTTCCATGAAGTTACTCCCCAATTTTTCAGTTATATAAACCAAAACATTCCCTTTTTGCTCTTGCTAGTTTGAGTGGCATCTCTTCCACATGTACTTTAAAGAGGCCCACACATACACAGGTAGGCAAAGAGAAAGAAAAACTGGTTGAGATAACATATAGAATACCTCTAGTAGAATGTCTAATACTCAGGTATTGAGTGGGCACCCACTAAACAATGGTGGAACCTAAATCTAAGCTTCCTTGCCTCTTTTATCCTTCAGTAAACCATCGTTACCATAAAAACATTAAATGAGTACCAGCAGTCTCCACCTCCACCTCAATATCAAATGTCCCATCAGCTTAAAATAAAACCTGTCCAAGCATCCATACTGGTCCCCAGAGCAAGTTAGAAGAAAAAGGAAGCAAAGTGATCAATGAATATGGCTTTCCTTTCCTAGTTTAAAGACAATTCCTTTTATGTGTTAGGTCCTTTTAATATAAGTTATCCCCAGTTGTTTTGTCTTCAGCTTCTGCCAAATGGCTGGGAATGATCCCCACCATTTTATTAAGTGTAATCACATTCACGGATCTCATCTGCCTCAGTCCTCCATCACATTTGGTTTATATGCTAATGTTTGTCTACTCTACAAGGTTTCAAGTCCTTCAAGACTAGGAACAGTCTTTTTCAATGAACATTCAGTACCCAATGCAGCATCTTACACATTGAAGACACCTAATAATGTTTACTGACTGAATATGTGAATGAATTCAACCTCAAAGTCTCCTTTAATTTATGTAAGAAAACAGAAATGTTCTTTAAAGATGAGCCATGCCAGAGAGTCCAAACACACCAGGTTATGTGTCTGTCAAAGGTAGTTCTTTGTTGCAAATAGCAGAATATTAACCCTGGCTGATTAATGAGAAAAGGATTTCATTTAAAAAATATTGGGTATCACATAACTGATAGAGGGGGTGGAGAACGTCATAAGGCTTACCTTCTCAAAACAAAACACATTTTCAAACCACAGATATGACCCAATAAGGAAACCACCACCACACTGAACACTGAGGTTCTGCCATGGCCATCAGGGCAACCAAAAATGGAGGCTCCATTCCCAGCTTATTATCTCATATTTTTCCCACCTCAATTGCGGACTCATGGAAATGCATCTGACTGGCAGAGTCTGGGTTCCCATTCTTGCATCCTTATTGCAAAGGGATTTGGAATTTGAGTCTACTTCTCTATTGGGGAGGTAAAAATTCATTTAAAAGAGGTTATCCTCAATATAGGAAGACCACCTAAAAGATGAACAGTCATGACACATGATCCCTACTTTGGAACTTAGAATTTTTAGGCACAAAGTCATCTGCATGAGTCCCATATCATCTGGACCAAAGCCCTCAAAGGAGGCAACAACTGACTCCAGGTCCCTCTGAGCTGACTATTCAGACTAATCTCCTTTGGTCCACTCTCTGACAACATTGGTCACTCAGGCTGACCTTGGGGCATCTAGAAAGAAAAGTGAGAAAGATGTTAGGTTTAGTTTAATAAACTTGTCTCAAATGATTGGTCCAGAGTGAATGCTGAGAAACTTGTATCCATTATCTCACAACTTTTTGAGGTAGGTAGTATTTTACTTCACTCCACATCAAGGAAATCGAATAGCAGAAGAAGTTTTTCAGCTGGAATTCATCACCACAACGGCATGCTGCCCACCTTTTCTGATGGACCCTACTGCACTCTGACAACATTTTTAAGTCCTCTGGCATGTGTGTATTTAAAGCTTAACTAAAATGCTTTGGATTTTTATTTCTTTATCTCTTTCAGTTCCCCGAGTGTTTATTATGGTATATTTTCCAAAAAGCTTCTTGAACAAAACAACATGGACTTTACAAAAGCCTAAATCATCTACACTCTCTGCCTCTATTGACCTTGAATCCTATATATCACAATTGCTGAGAAAGACTTCTTTCTTTCTGTGAAATAACTCAAATAATTACAGCATGCCACATAATACATACAACGCTCTTTCACTAGTGTAACATTTACCCTTATAGGCACTTGTTTTCTGTAATTACTGCTTATATGAAAATAAGCCTCCACCGAAAGCTATGGAAAAAATCAATTGAAAAGAGAATCTCTAACTTGCCAACACTGGAGAGATGTTTACCAATATGCACACACCATTTATGAGCACTGCCCACTGAAAGAAAAAAAAAACACTAATTCCACAGTTCACAAATTGCTCCAAGAATAAATCTTATTGACAAGGCAACAAAATGGAATTAAAAAATGCTGTCAGCTCAGTGATTTGTTGACAAATTATCCATGATAATCAGTAATTCCTAATTTCATTATTTCTAACAGAGCCCACTCTGGTGAGTACTAAATGTATTTTGTTGATATCTCACAGTAAGGACATTGTTTATTATTTTTACTTCATGTCTTTCAGTGAAAGACAGCTATTGTCATGGCAAGACATATGTATGAGTCCTGGCTCTGTCTCTTCTATCTGTTAGACTTTGGTAAATTATTTTACCTCTCTTAATCCTCATTTCCCTATCTCAAAGCTGATAGATCTCAGAATTTTTTGAGAGGAACAAACTAAAGGCATTAACAAGCGGAAATGTAATAAACAATATATTTAACTTATACTCACAGTATGAATTTCTGCTAGAATTCAGTGGTACGAATAAATATGACTTGCCATATACTTCCTTTAAATTAGGTTAACATACTTTATAACAGACCAAAAGAGCAAATCAGAGACCAAGGGGTGCAAACTAAGAACATGCTAAAAACCTTTCTCTCATCTCAAATCCCCATAAATGACATGAAAAAATTTGTAGTTAAAAACAACACTAGAAAAAAGTCTTTCCTTTACTGTACGTGAAGGAAACCATCAATAAAATGAAAGGCAACCTACTGAATGGGAAGAAATATTCACAAATAATATATCTGATAAGGGGTTAATATCCAAAATATACAAATAATATATACAATTCAACACCAAAGAAAAATAATTTGATTTAATAAAATATACATACATAGGATGTGGAGAAAAAGGAACTCTCATGTACTAGTTGTGGGAATGTAAATTGGTACTGGTGCTGTAGAAAACAGTATGGAGTTTCTTCAAAAAAATTAAAAATAAAAATACCATGTGATCTTGTAATTACACTCTGGCTATCTAACCAAAGAAAACAAAAACACTAATTCAGAAAGATATATGCACCCCTATGGTTATAACAGCATTATTTACAATAGCCAAGAAATGAAAGCAATCCAGGTGTCCATTGATAAAGGGATAAAGAAATGTGAGATATATATAGTGCAAATCACTCAGCCATGAAAAGGGATGGGATCTTGCCATTTGAATTAACATAGATGGACCTGGAGGGCATTATATGAAGTAAAATAAATCAGACAGAGAAAGATAGATACCACATGATTTTGCTTATACGTGGAATCTAAAAACCAAAATGAATAAACAAAAAACAGAAACAGACTCATAAATGCAGAGAAAAAAACTGATGGTTGGCAGACAGGAGAGGTGGGGAGATGGACAAAATGGGTGGAGGGGAGTGGGAGATACAGTTATGGAATGAATAAGTTATGGTGATGAAAGGAACAACATAGGGAATATAGTCAATGGTATTATGATGGTGTCACATGGTGACAGGTCATAGCTACACTTGTGATGAGCCGAGCATAATGTACAGACTTGTCCAATCACCAGGTTGGACATCTGAATGAATGCAATGTTGTGTGTTAACTGCCCTTCACTTTAAAAAAAGAAGAAAGAAAAGACTTGGTGCCCTCAATAAGCTAGAAATTGTAGAAATTCCTCAAAAATTAAAGGGAGATGAATGCATCATAAAGGAAAAAATAATAGCCAAAATAGACGGTGAGAGGGTCTTTGGGCTCCATGCTGAGAAAATAGATGAATAGAGCAAGAGAAGATCCAGGGTCAATCAAAGGTTGATTGGTTAAGGTAAAGGCATCCAAGAAGTCTGAATACTTTGTCACTCTCCTTGTGCCATGCAGGTTCAGTAAAGGCTTCTGCCCCAAGATAAGAGCAGTGTACAACCAGAAAGATGTAATTCCTTCTACTGGGGACTTAAGACAGCCCTCACTGTCACCAAGAAGGAAGGGGAAGCTTCTATCACCCAAGAGGCCACAGGCTACATCTTTGCCTGGAATCCTGGAAACAGGCCAGGTAATCAGATATTGCAGAGACAGACTAACATAGAGCTCAGATTTTAGATGAGCATGCAAACTCAGCAAATATTTAAGGAAAAGTAACCTTCTGAATGAAAGGCACCACAGTCATCATATGGATAAACACCCAAAGAAACAAAGGAAATAGAACAAATGAGACTTAAACAAAAACACATATGATACATATAGTTAACAATTCTCAGAGGACTAAGATAAGGTAATGGCTCCTTTAACCTTAAACAGGTTATCTTTTTAATAAAAACTAGGAACCTTGGAAAGGAAGACTATGATTATTAAAATTTTTAACTCAGTAAATATGCTGAAAAACAGTAAAGATATAACTAAGAATGGTTACTTAGAAGATACAACTGAGATAAAACACAGCTCAAAAAGAAAAAATAGTAAATATGAAAAAAAAAAAGTTAAAAAGTTCCAGAGTCTGCCTAATAGGAATTCCAAAAAGAAAGAATAAAGACATACTCACAGAAATAACAGAAAAAAAGATTTCCAGGAAAGATAAACATTCTCAGAGTAAATGGGTTCAACAAATGTCTAGCAAGATGAGTGAAAATAGACAAACACCTAAACAAAAATGAAATTTAGTGACCGGGGTGGAGATTGTCTATAAAGAATTAAGAATCAGATTGTCAGTTTTCTCATAGATAATAATGGATATGAAAATACACTGAAGGGGTGCCTGGGTGGCTCAGTGGGTTGAGGCCTCTGCCTTCAGCTCGGGTCATGATCTCAGGGTCCTGGGATCGAGCCCCACATGGGGCTCTCTGCTCAGCAGGGAGTCTGCTTCCTCCTCTCTCTCTGCCTGCCTCTCTGCCTACTTGTGATCTCTCTGTCAAATAAATAAATTAAAAAATAATAATAAATTAAAAAAAAAGAAGATATGCTGAAGCAGTATTTTCAATTTTATGTAGTAAAATAATGATTTTGAAATTCTATATCCACATTATCAATAATAAAGATATTGCAGATATGCAAGGATTTAGGAAGATTTCCATCCACATTTTACTATCTGAAAGATACCAGAAAAGCAGTCCTACCAAAACTAAACAAACCTAATCCAAGAGAAAGAAGTGACATATTCAAAATGGTGGTGAAATGCTAAAAACCTTTCTGTCGAGTGACAATTCCAAATTAACTTAACATGAAAAATAGTGGTTGGGGAAAGAAAGAAGAGTGAGACTGTGCCAGGAATATTTGGGACAGGAGAAAGGAAATAAAATTGGGCTCTGGTTCTTATATGGTTTAGGAGAAGAATGTAGATATTAATTCCAGATGACCATACAAAAACATCCTTATATGTAAGTGATAACAATCTTAAATTAATCACTAGAAGACAGATAATAGTTCACTTCCAAACCAATAGAAATAGAGGAATGGAACCTAGAAAACTCAATCTTCACCCAAAAGTCAGGAATGAAATATAAAGAAGAGGCCAAGGGAGGGAAGAGAAAGAAGCTAAAGAGAAGTAGAAATTAAGAGTGCTAGAATAAATCCAAACATATACACAATCACAATAAATGTGATAGGGTTAAGTACTTATTGAAAGACACTCGTTACTTTTTTCTAATCCAGCCAAATGCTGTTATAATAAAGGGACCTAAAATAGCTTGTCTTGGGACTAAAAATAAAAGAATGGAAAAAGACATGTGGCAGATATTAACAAAAATAAAGCGGAGTAGAATATTAATTTCAGACCAAAGAAACTTCAAGAGATAAGACTCTTTTCAAGCGAAAGGACATGGGAGGGTCGTTGCATTTTTCTTCAATAGTATCTATTGCACACCTACCACATGTAGGTGCTCTTCTGGGTTTGGGGGATACAGCAGTGAGCAAGACAGACAAGATCCATTCTTGTGGACTCTAGTTGAGAGACAGACATTCAGTCCTACCCCTTAACATCTGTAGTACTCAGGGCAAGACTGTAAATGCCTAAATAATTAAAAATCATAATTCAAGCAAGTTATAACAATTGACAAATTGTTAGATAAAATATCCTCCTACCTTGGTAATATTCCTTCATAACAACTTAGAAGTCTACATTCAAATTTGGAATTTTTTGATTCCTCAGATGGTAGGAATCCAGCCCTTAGCTTATATCCCCTTTCTCTTCCATCCCCGACTCCGACCGTGTTACAAGAGGCCTTGAGCACACATGTCTGGACTCCCTAGATATTGTATGAAGTTTTATGCATATTTGCTGCACACACACCTTGGCTGGCCATCCCTCAGGCCTCAAAATATATACACAGGCAATGGAGCTCACTTGTAGGTAAAGGTACCCAGAAACGAGATCTACACAGGTCTCAAAATCTGGCACAAAGCAGCTTGGACAGAGAATTCTAGAGTGCCAGTTACCCCTAGTATGGTCCTAAACCTGGGGAAAAGGTGGTGTAGATTCTAAGGGAACATATTTTTGCCTTCATGGATCCCTGGGTGTGTGGGATGGGGTACAACTCTAGGAGGGTCAGAGTGGGATCCTTATAGCAAAGGGCTCAAGACAAGGGAAACTCCTGCCCAGATTTAAGGCATACTGCTAACAATAAACACAGAACAATCAATCACTAAAGGTCAAAATCTCCAATAGTGCTAAGTGTTTTGCAAATATTAAAAACAGAGTGATAGAAAACCCAGTGACTGGGTGGCTTTTTGATAAAATAATCAGAAAAGGCTTTTCTAAGGAAAGGACAGTCATGTAAGTTAATACCTGAATTAAAAAAAGAAAGAAAGAAAGGACGAAAGCAAGCAAGCAAGCAAGCTGGACATTTAAGTCAGAAGGAAGAACATTCCAAACAGAAGACTAATAGCTAAGACACATTCCCTAAGGCAGAAACAAGCTTGGTGTGTTTCAGGAACTGAAAAGCGTCCCCAGCACAGCAGGGAAGGAGGAGAGCTGCAGAGGAGTTCAGCAAGGTCAGTACAAGCCAGATCCTGTAAAGTTTTGTAAGCAAAAGTAAGGAGTTTGGATTTTACTCTCAGTGGGAAAGGAAGTTATTAGAAGATTTTGAGCAGAGAACAACTGAATCCACATATTTTAAAGGTGACCCTAGCTGCTGGGTGATTTGGGGGAAGAGCAAAAATGAAGGGAGACCAGTTGAGAAGCCATAGGCTATGACTTGGATAGAAGACTAGTAGTAAAGGAAGTAGTAAAAGAAATGGACAGACTTGGTATATGTTTTGTACATGAAGTTAGTGTAAACTGAGAATGAATTGGACAAGAGCAAGGGGGAGAAGCTGTGATAAAAGAGCGAAATCAAGGAAATTCTTGACCATCTGGATGGTGCTGACATTTACTGCAATAGAGGAGCCAGGAAGGAGACCAGATTTCAGGGGAGAAGTCAAGAGTTCTGATTAGGTTTAGACATATAAGCAAATTCCTGCTTTGCTTAGGATGTAGAAAGTTGCAAAAAATGTCACTCCTACTCTAAGAATGAGAAAATACCAGACATCTACAAACTCATAACTTTCTTGAGTTCGTCACAAGCCAAGAACACAAAGCAACCAAGTAAACAAAATGCTAAGCACCTCCAAGGAAAGACAGTATATGTGAACTGTTTCACCTCTGGCAATTAGAAGAAAGGGGTAGCCATCTCACAAGTAGGTAAGAAAAATCTGCTAAACTTTTAGTGAATTCTTACAGGTGAAATGTTGGCTAGTGTGGCAGTTTGGAATAGATGGGGCCCAAGACACAACGGGAGTTTGCATTTACTCCCAAGCTTTTCTCTGTGAGCCTCTACTGGGGACTCACAAGAATGAGTAAAGGCAAGGCAGGAGAATAGAGGGAGTCCTTCCACAGGTGTAAGCTGCAGGGAGGCCAGGCACAAAGTCCTAACCATTCATCATCAAATACATATGCACCTGCACCTATACAAGTCATAGTCAACTAGTCGACTGCTGACAACAAAAGGTAAAGAGTTAATCTTGAAGCCAGCCAGAGAAAAGAAATGAAACCAGCAAAGGAACCAAGACAAAAAAAATACAGCAGGCTTCTCAACAGAAATGATGCAAGCCAGAAGGCAATAAAGTGACAGCTTTAAAGAACTAGAAGAAAAACTGTTAACTCAGAATTCTATACCCAGAAAGAACAGTGTTTGGAGGGGGAGGGGAGAAGTAGAAGAAGAAAAAGAAAAAACATAGAGCAAGGAAGATATTTTTGCATGAGAACACATAATGTCAAAAAATTTTTTTAAAACAAAATTCAGGGAATTTTCCCACCAAAAATTAGGAAATTGAAAAAAATGGCAAAATATTGCTAACTGTTGAAGCCAGAGGAGAGATGCGGGAGGATTTATAATAATGGTTCTTCTCTTCAGTATGTAAAACTGTAATAAAAAAGCTTTTTTAAGAATTAAGTAGGGGAGAGGGGCACCTGGGAGGCTCAGTCAGTTAAGCGGCTGCCTTTGGCTCAGGTCATGATCCCAGGGTCCTGGGATCGAGCCCCACATGGGGCTCCCTGCTCAGCAGAGAGCCTGCTTCTCCCTCTCCCTCTGCCTGCCACTCTGCCTACTTGTGCTCTTTCTCTCTGTCAAATAAATAAATAAAATCTTAAAAAAAAAAAAGAAGTAAGGGAGAAAAAAGTAAGGTTATCATAGAAAATTTGGAAACCAGAGAAATACTGTTAACAAGTTGGAATACATCCTTTTATTTAAGATACAGATGTATCCAGGTTTTTTCCCCAAAACTAAGAATAGACAGTTTGTACCAAGTAGTATCTAATATTTTCATTTAGTAATATAACAAGTTAATTATCTTCATGTCCTTAAAAGTTCTCCAGAACACAGTTTTTAATGGCTATGTTAAATCTTATGGTTATGGTGAACTAGAATTTAAATAATGCAATTCCAGAAATTATTAGTAAGGATAATCACCAAATAATTGGTTTTAGACATTCTTAGAATTGTATCACTTCATCAAGCAATATATACAAGGCAATACTAAATGCTGTGATGTAAGTTAAGAAAAATGAGCTTATAATTTACTTGCCATGCTTAAGAGAACAAATCTTTCATGTGATAAAAAACTGATTTCTCTACAGCATGAACATAGATCTGCAGATAAAAAAAATAAAACAAGATATAATGACATACCCAGAAAGGTTTCTAATTCCTCTGGAGACAGGATCCTACAGAATAATATTATTTTGTTTGAAGTAAGTCCTGAGATCTTGAGGCACACCCCATACATGATCCATGCAAACACAAAACAAAGTCTCATAAAAAGCTTTTAATTGTTTTACATTTTTTTACTTCTCTGAGTCTCTGGTAATTTCTAATAGTACACAGTTGACAATGCACTGTCAATTTACACACAAATCATTGAACTAAAAACTCCTTAAAAATTGCATTTATTGGGGCACCTGGGTGGCTACATCAGTTAAGTGTCTGCCTTGGGGGCTCAGGTCATGATCCCAGGGTTCTGAGATCCAGCCAGAAGTGGGGCTCCCTGCTCAGCTTCTCCCTCTGTCCCTCCTCCTGCTCATGCTCTCTCTTTCTCTCAAAAATAAATAACTAAATTGTATTTATTGCTATAAAAAAGTCTACTAAAGGAACAGAAAAATTTCATCAGTTTTAGCACCTACCAAGAAATATCCTATCCAGAATCCTGATCCTCCTTTTACACTAAAGAGTCTGAAGCATCTTTTCCCAGTTCAGACACACAGGCATTATTTCATAAATGCCAGGAAGTAATTAATCAAAAATAAATTTTATTGTTATCTATAAATACAATGTCGAGTATTTATAAGCTCTAGATTCTTTGGTGAATTTGCCTCAAGGATAAATATGTTATCCTTTACCTGTTAAAAATCAATCAGAACCCTTCAGAGATTTAAATTTTGGTTTCTTAATTACCTACAGGCTCAGATATTAAATATTTGGTATCTAAATATTTGGAAAGCTGGAGTGCGCTCAAGAACATTTCCTTTAATTCAGAACAAAATAAAATTTCCTCTCCTAGAGACTTAGGTTTTACAGTATACATTCCAGTATACATTGTAATTATTGGATAGAAGTGCAATGAAGTAGTCTTTAACAAATCCTGCAACAAACTATATGTAGAACTTTATAGCTGCTTATTCCACAAACCCTTATAGGCATCTGGAATCATCCAAGAAGCTAAAAAAAATTTTAATTACTTTCAGTATCTGGAAGCTGTAAATAATAATAAGATTCCTTTGCTCATTCTTGCCCAAGATCTCACAATTTCCATTCAGTGATAAATTTTCTTTTCATCCTGAAAACACCCTTAGGCTAGACATGTAAACACCTTAATGTAAAACTAAGTTTTTACTTAGGTATAGTTATATCTAGCTCGATAGAGCTCCAAATGTAACCCTTGAAACAATTTAAAAGTTTAAAAATCTGTAGTTAGGTAATGACTTGATACCATAACAAAAAATGCCTTTCTAATCAATAAAATAAAAATAAAAGTTTTGCAATGGGGAGAATGACAATGTTGAATTCTGTTGTTCCCTTTGACTGGGATAGCCATCTTTTAGTTCAAGATGATGATTTTTTTCTTTCCCTCTCTGTTTTATAACTAAGTATTCATGGCATCCCTGGTGGTTTTTTAAGACACTAGAGGAGAGGGATGGAGTCTGTGAAGATTTCTTTGCATGACATCTATTAAAGGAATTTGTTACATTTAGGCTTACTTAATATTTCTGGATGATGCTTAAAGTAACTAACACATGTGTGATCACGATCCCAGTTATAAGGCATGTTTGGTCGCTATCACTACCTCAGTTAGTTTTCAAAACCAAAATTCTGATTTATGTTCTCAGTGGACTTTTTAACATTTAAATTAGGATCTTGCTTTAAACATAAAATGATCATCATTGCATTGACATTTTTAAGGACAATACCCAAGTTTGGACAACCTCAGTGGGGCTAAGAGCCTTTGTATATTATAGCCATACTATTCTCTAGAGGGTGAAGGGATAAAATGAAAGTTGAAGGGCAAAATAATTCATTCTCCACCTCTTTCTTACTGACAGACACCATTTTCAACACCCCACTCTCCAGAGACTCAACTCCAATTCCATAAAATTTGAAACTCTTTTCAGTGGTTGAATATCATCTGCATTTTCTCAAAATGCTTGCGGAAGGGAATTCAAATTCTGGTGCACTGGTCAAAGTTTCCTTCACACTTCCTTTATAAACTTGATCTTTATCTTCTCTTCTGGTAACCCAGGGTTCTGTGTGTTCCCTAGGGTCAGCTATCATTGCATTGCACAGACTACAAAACTTATCCAGGCACGGAGCTGTCTTTGAAACCAAAGGCACACCATGCTCAGACCTACTCTAAACGCTGCATGAGTTTCTGATCCAAACTTTTGCTCTGCCATTTGTTCCCTATTCCCTTGTCTCCTGGGATCCTGGCCCAGATGGCACTTTGCATTGGTGCTGTGCCCTGCTCCAGTCATAGAACAAAAGGTTTAATTTCCAAATATGGGAGCAGTGTTTCAGAACTGATGGTATTCTATGTAAGGTAATCTATTTCTTAAGATATTTCAAAGATTTGGGTATCTGTTACCACAATTGGTCATTCTTCAAGTTTGTATATGTGACTAAACTATAAATATTTTATAAATATTTTAGCAATGGATTCATTCAGGTTTTAAAGACATTATGCACTAACAAAAACACAAGGCTCCTATCCATACAATATTTCACGTAGCTTAGGCGAGATACTCTTACGTGTAGTAAGGGAATACAAAAAGGTTAACAGATGGGATATATTTGCATTAGTATCTTACTCATAGAAATGAGAAGGTGAAACCTTTTTTCTCAGAAAGTTACTTGGCAAAGAACCCAAGTAGATTTGCAATTTTAACGATGAGAATCCAATACCAGAATAGAAACCAATTCTCATTTAAGTGCCCCTGTGTAGTCTCATTTACTTGGGGGAAAGGCAGGAAGGAGAAGAGAGAGGAACGAAGACACCTAAGCAAGTGTGTGAAATTTATTGAAGAGGATGCCTGGTTTAAGAAAACATTTTAGTTTGGAGGTAATGATCTAGAGGCCTAGTAGAAACAAGTTGTCAATTTACTGTAATAAAGAACACAGTATGTAAGTTGAACCACATTTCTTTTTTTTAAAAAGATTTTATTTATTTATTTGACACAGAGAGAGAGATTGCAAGTAGGCAGAGAGGCAGACAGAGAGACAGGGAGAGGAGGAAGCAGGCTCCCTGCTGAGCAGAGAGCCCGATTCGGGCCTTGATCCCAGGACGCTGAGATCATGACCTGAGCCGAAAGCAGTGGCTTTAACCCACTGAGCCACCCAGGCGCCCTTGAACCACATTTCTAATTAAAATTCAAAACCAAAACAATTTGTATGATCAATTATTGTAAGGGACTGTGCAAGGCACCAGAAGAGACATAAATAATCCATTTCTATAACAGGATAACTCCTCTGCTTAAAAGAATTTAATAACTTCCCTTGCAGGGTTGAGGAGGCCCCCATGACCAAGTCCCTGAGCATATCTTCTTATACTCCATAATTCAGTAATACTAAACTGTATTACCGTTTCTATTATTTCACTTTTGCATATCTTTACATGTGCTGAAAATAGCCTGTCCACCCACCTGGTAAGTGTTACTGTTCAAAACTTGACTCAGTTATCTCCTCTGGTTACCTCCTGGTTGGTGCCACAAGTAAGCCTTCAACAGGTCATGCTATCTTTTGCCGACAATGATTCTCCCATTGAAAGGGAGCTTCTGGCTCGTTCCCAAGCCCTGGGAGGGAGAGTGCCAGACCACGGGGCATCAAGGGGCATTGCAATGTGAGCTCTCTATCACTAACTGAGTGTTTATCTGAGCCACCAAATCACAAAACTGTGTAGAGCCGTGTTCCATTATACATTAGAAATGGAACAATACAGACCATCCTCAGCATGTTAAGAAGCCACATCTCTCCCTCAATCCATGAACGGTGTCATTGGAAGTTCCCTGTGATCATTTGAGAGAGGAGGAAAATGGTTGAGCTTGATAACAGAGAAATCTGCACTGACTCTCAGGCCATCCCTGAAAGATAATGGTTAATTTAAATCCACACCATGGGCAGAACTTTGGGAGATAACACCTGGTTGTTGGCTTCATGAGAAAGGAAAAATTGTTGAAGTCTAGATCTACACTAACTCATGGGCAGGGGCTAACATCATTGGCTGACTGGTCAATGACTCGAAAAGAACAAAATTGAAAAACTGGTGACAAAGGTAAGAGCGGGGGAGATATGTGGATGGACTTAGAAAAAATATGAAGTAGTATGAAAAGTGTTCACCAGAAGGATCACTTGGGAGGAGGCTCTTAGTAATCAGACAAAAATGACCTATTCAGTTTCTGCCAAGCAGCCTCTTACCTTAGCTCCCTCAGTGTTTTCTCAATAGGCTTATGTAGAAAGTCACCATGATGGTAGGGATGAAGGCTGTGCATCGGCTACCACACCTACTGAGAACCCAAACTGCCAACAGTAGAGGCCAACACCAAACCCCTGATAACACACTGTGAGGTCAGGACACTATCCTACAGGATATAATGTATAACCCAGTTTCTACTCCTCCAGAGGTAAAATGGATGGGTCCAGGAACCAGAGGGGCTCTGTTTCCCTGTAATATCTAGTGAGTTTTTCCTCTTGTCCCCACAACTCAAGGAAATTGTGTGTCTTATCAACCTGACTGTGAGCTTCTTGGGTTTAGAAGTCTTAGTGCCCAAGGGAAGCTTGCTTCCACCAAGAAGCGCAATCACATTATGATGAATTCTAAACCTGTCCTCTGGCCTTTTTAAAATTCTCATGCCTCTGAGTTAACAGACAGAAGAAGGTCACTCTATTGGCTAGGATGATTGATCCCAATTACTGTGGGAAATTGAATTGCTACCTAACGGAAGCATGAAGAACAATGTTTGAAATGCAGAGATCCACTAGGGCAACTCTTGGTACTCTCTTGCCCAAGAGCCCTGGCTACTAGGAATTTGCAGCAACTCAGGACAAACATCTAAGGATTTAGATCCCATAGGAATGAAAGCTTGAGCCACCTCATTAAGTAAAGTACTTTATCCGGGTGAGATGTTAGCGGAGAATAGCTGCTAACAAAGGCAACTAGGATTATCCATTGTGATGAAGTATAAAATGTAACACAGTATAAAATGTAACACAGGTATATTTTACATTAATTTTTCCTCCTTCTTCCCTCATATGCTCATGACTTCAAATGAAGAACACTGGTAATTACTAATATTTTTGTTTTCAGCTTAAAGTATGACCAGATTGATGACATCAATATCAGTGATTAACTGATGAGACTGTGTTCCCTGGGTTAGGACACAAACATTTACTGGAGTGGAGGACAAGCATGGATATAGAGAGACAGAAGGAATGGACTGTACTGGATATCTTCTTTTCCCCTTCCGGATCTCTTCTCCACTTTCTTCCACCCCATTCTCTGCTCCCAGAGGCTGACCTCTAAGGACATCAGCAGTGAACTTCTTTGCCACCTAACCTCTGGTTGAGGAAAACCAGGAGATCAGAAGACAGAACTGGAGTGAGGATGGGGAGTAAATACCCCACCCTCACTGTAGAGTTCCTGCCTGTATGCCCCATCTAGATTTCAGCTCCAGCCAGTAACTGTTTCCTCCTGTCAACTTCTCTGAAGCTCTACATAACTAGCCCCTACATCCTAAACTATCGCTTGTTAGATCCCAACACCATGACCTGTGAATAGTCTCTTTATCCTATGAACACACCAACTGTTTGCTGCTGTGACACTGACTGCCACAAGCATCTTTCTTACCCACTAAAATAGCAGTTCTTTAAGGGCAGCTTTATGCCTTATTCATTGTTGTATTCTCTCGAGCTTAACCAGTGCCTGGTTAATAATAGGTACTTATTAAACATTTGTTGATTAAATGAAAGATAAAAAAAATACCTGTAATATGGTACAGGCTATACATAAGAACAGGGCATCATACACAACAAGGAAAGACAAGTGGGACTGAGACCCAGTCTACACAGAACTGGCACAGAGCTGTCTTAGCCTGACCCAGAGGAAGAGGTACCTTATCATTATGAGTCCACCTAGAGGGGTTCATTTTGGCAAAATCCACAAAGAAAGGATATATTCTGGCAGGTGGTCTTGCATAAGAAAAAGATATAACCTAAGTACTTTGGGCAGAAGAGAAAGGTTTATATGAGACAGTAAAGAAAGATTTCAGGGGCGCCTGGGTGGCTCAGTGGGTTAAAGCCTCTGCCTTCAGCTCAGGTCATGATCTCAGGGTCGTGGGATTGAGCCCCACATCGGGCTCCCTGCTGAGCAAGGAGCCTGCTTCCTACTCTCTCTCTGCCTACTTGTAATCTCTCTCTCTCTGTCAAATAAATAAATAAAATCTTAAAAAAAGAGATTTCAGCTAGGAGATGTCTCATGATTACATTTATCATGAGATAAATGTACTGCTATTCAGTTATTTGATCTTTACAATTTTTTAATATACTACAAGGATGAGACACAGGTATTTTTAACCAAGCCTACATAACCTCAGACAATCATGACAGGATTTTTTCAACTCTGATCCAATTAATTGAGGGCTAAATTAGTAGTAAAAGATGTTTCCAAATACTTAATACATGACTCGGCTCTATAAATAAATGATGATAAATGAAGTTCTGATTTGGCCACAGGTGTACAGACAAAAATTTACATAAAGCTTGGGTTATCTTTGTAAAAAAAAAATTCCAAAAACAATAAATATTTTTTTCAGGTTGCTAAACCAATACCTAAAAACTATGAGATAAATAATTAAATACATAAATGGCAATGCTATGCTTCAACCCCATCTGATAACCTTAAATAGTAACATAGATAATGCCAAAGGCTCAACAAAATTGCTATCAATAAGACAGATCAGGGATTAACTCCAGTAAAGTACTTTTATTTCATAAATGTGCATTCACTTCAATTTCTTGTAGGAAATACTGAATCTGATATTGCAATGATAATTTAAACAATCTTTGTAACAGGCTAAAATGCTCTGGTATTAGCATCTGTGAGACTCAGATACTTAGTAAAAATTATAGGGCTTGAGGTTTAGTGAAAGGAGAATTAGTGCGCTTTCACATTCATAAAGAAGAGTTTATTTTAAGATTTCCATGGCAAAAGTGGATTATTCAATAAAGAACTCACGCATTTTAAGGGTTATATCTGACCAGTCCTTTTGGCAAACAAATACAGCAGCTTTTGTTATTCTGATACACTGGGTTAATTTAAACCACACCTGTTTAGAAGGGTGTCTAGAGAATTTCCGCAAGTTTTGACCTGCATCTCCTCAGAGTTACTGAGAATTATATTTCCATATATTTATGTTTCAGGTTTCAGAATCCAATGAAGAGGAGCAAAGCAAGTTAGGCATTTGTGGGTCACTTTCTAGAGAAAATGTCTCCTCTTACTTTCTCTTTGACCTTTTTTCCCCTTGTATAATAAAAACAACATAAAGTCAGGCTGACTTAGATTCAAATTCTATTAGTTCCATTTTTTAACAGTGTGGATTCTAAGATGCTCAGTTTCCCCATTTCTAACACTGGGCTAATGATAACTATTTTTACAGGACTGTTATCAGGTATATAAAAAATGCATATAAAGCATCTATTTCAGTATCAGGTAGTTAATAAATGGTAGCAGCAGAGTAGTCCTCATTTTTCATGTTGCTATTATTCCAATTACCCCATCAGGACCTCTAAGATACCAATTTGATTTTCAAGAAACTGCAGTGGTTAGGAAAATTACTCAAAATTATTCAGTAAGGCAGAGTGAGTCACTAGTAAGTCAGTGTATTTTATTTAATGATATGTACCTAGTGATGGTAAGATAGGCTTCTCTAAGCCTTTCTATTATGTAAAACATATATATAACGAAACAGAATTTTGTCCTGACTGTAATCAGAGAACTAGTGCAGGTGAACATTTTGTTGAGGGCTGCAAAACCTAAATCAGTCCCAGCACTTTGCAGAAATTAGGTTTTCATTTGTCAGTGTGGGTCCAGGTTCCAGCAGCCTCTGTGAGCAACTGACAACTCTCCCTGTTGCCTAAAACATCAAATCTCTGTTAAATGATTCTTGCCACTTCTGTTGCTGTAATTTTTGCAGTTGTTCATTTAGACACCACCTATATCTCTTCTGTTAGATAAATGAACAAATGTCCAATTCATTTTCAACACCTACCCGTGCATGTCTTGTATAAATAGTAGGATAACAAAGATGGCTTAAGAGGCCTATCCAGTGAAACCATAAATCCCAAAATTCCAGCCATATGATCATATCAGTGTTGAAAGAAAGGTATATAAGAAATTAGAAAAACTTTCACACTGTAATTAGTACATCACATTATCCAACCTCTCCTACCTTTCTTCTTCCCCGACCCTGAGAGTATATCTGACAACAAATAATTTGCCCCATTCTTTCAAGATAGCAAATGTGTTTTTTCTTTATTTGAATGATTTGATCTAAGGGAAGTGGCTTGGAAAAAGCATTAGGAATGTCAGGTTTTGTAACAAACCATATGAGTGGAAGGTTTTGCTTGAGTTGGGTTTTGGGGTTTTTTGTTGTGTGGGTTTTCTCGTTTTGCATGGGGAGTTGAGTTTTTTGTTGTTGTGCTTTTGCTTTTTTTTTTGTTTTGTTTTTTATTTGACTGACAGCAAACAAGTCTATCTGAAAACACACTAAGCTGCAGCAGGTGCCCAGAGCTAATTTAGTTTGGAACTATTTTTAAAAAGCACTAGCTATGTTTTATAACAAGTCGTACCAAATGGTTATATTGTTTTTCTGTCTTCCTGCAAACCAGGGGCCAGTTTTAAAATGTGACTCTAAACATAAAGCCACAAACTGGCCATGTGCTAAACACATCTATAATACTAAGATTCTTAAACCTTCTCATAGGTCCCTAGAAACAAAAAATTTGGAGATTTACACTTGAGTTTCTACTTAACACATTCCTTCATAAATTCTTTGCATTTCCTGTCAGTAGTTTTCATTTAAATCTAGTGATTTCTAGTTCTGGCCAGCAAGGATGATGTGAAATGCTTCCCAGCAGGCAGATTCAGCTGGATTTGTCAATCCAACCACCTGCTGATGTCATGTGTTCTGGCTCGAGATATCACGATGGATATTTACTCTCCCTGTGGAATCTCATGGCAGTCTCGTCAACTGGCATTCTTCTAATACTCCTAGATTAAACACCCACTTAGGTATGGTGTTTGAAGAACCCACAGCTTTGAATCGCTCTGATACATGCCTTTAGCCTGGCCTTTCCTTTCCCAAATACAGAAATCCTATTTGGATTAAGAAACAAAGATTAGATCTTTTGGTTTGTTTTTTGTTTGGTTTGGTTTGGTTTGGTTTGGTTTGATCTCTGTATATCCCAGCACAGAAATCACTAACATGCCGCCTAGAGCTCATTTGTTCTACTAGTGAGGCAGCAGGTGTCATGTGAAGAACAAGAGTTTTGGAGGCAACCTAAACCGGATTTGAGTTCCTACAAGTCCACCTAGCAGTGTGTCATCTTTGGCAATTTACTTAACCTCTGTGACCCAGATGGAGATAATACCTACCTCACAGGATTGTTATGAAGATTAAATGTGATCACACACACACACACACACACACACACACACACACACACACACACAGGTATATAAAATGCCTAACATTAGGTCAGCTTCATAGTAAATGCTCAAATTTTTCTTTCCTTTCAATTGCCTTTCTTTAATAGTGATTACAATCCAAAACTTTGTGCTTTGTGCTCCTTGTGCCCTAGTGAATAGAGAAAAGATGAGACTTTAGGTAGGGAAAGAATAGGGGCCCCAACTAGGCTCTGATAAGGAATATAAATCAGACTCCTCTGTCCCAACTGCTAGGGTTAAAATGTTTTTCTAATAATTACACTGTAGCCCTAGACAATAGAAAATAACCACAAAAAAATAATTAGGCTCAAAGGAGTACTATAAAGATTAACTAGATCTAGAAAAACATCCATAGATCACAGATGTCACAAGAAACAAAGACTCTCATGCAACGTAAAAGTGTCATGTCTCATTTCAGACCACTGACCTAACCACTGGGAGGTTGCTGGTAAAGTCCTAATAAAAGGCCAGAGATGGAAAAGCCTCATTGGCAACCTGGTCGAGACCCCTCTCACTCCTGAGAGCTTTTTCTGTATCCTTGCTTAATAAAACTCTACCACGCTGCTCACTCTCCTTTGTCCATGAGATTCATCTTGTCCATGAGACAAGAACTTCACTTTCCTGCCCCACTAGGGAGCAGTTTCGCCAATGACATTCCAAACACCCCTTCCATGGAACTCTCACAGTAGCTCTGTAACATGGTGATGACAGGTCTCAGTAGCCTCCTTTCACAGATTGGGGACCAAAGGTGCAAAAAGGTGTGCTAATCTTTCTGAAGCCTCAAAAAGTGGGTAGAGAGCCCAGACTAGAACCTGGATCATCTAAACCCAGCTTTTTTCTCCCAGCTTTATCATTGCCATTTGATTTTGTTCAACAACTCTCAATTATTTAGTGAAAACCTCTAGGTCATCTCCATCCTTGGCAGACTCAGAAAATAGTCATGAGCATACAGTGGGGAGAACCACACACTGCCAGAGACGTGTCCACTCTGACCCATCTCTGTCCCTCTGCCAGTGAAGCCAAGGATCATACTGAGGGAGGACCTGGCTGCCTTCCATGCCATCAACTTCAAAAGGCTGGGGCATTAGGGCCAGAAAGGACCGCAAAGGACAACTGGTGGCCTAAAGCCAAGGTTAAGATATGACGAGTTCAATGTTGACATTTTGAGGTTGAAGAGACAATAGGATGGCAGGCTTGTTCTCTTGCCCACTCTGCCCTCATTCAAAGGGTTTGCTCTGTAACACACAACCCTCTCAGCCGCCCTAGGAGGCACAGGGCAGAGCTACTATCTGGTTGGCGGTCAGACTTATACCCCAGACTCCCAAAACTTAATTCTCCTCTATGGGGTCCCAAAAAAAGCTGCTTTGTGTTTTGGTATAAAAAAATTTCTTAATCATTCTTCAAATTTTCTTACTTCACTTGACCCTCACAATCACACTGGGTTGTAGACAAAATGGGCATTCTTTTTTTTTTTTAAGGAGTCTAAGATTCAGACAATGTTAGAAGGGGAAACCAGGCCATCTAACTCCTACTCTAAATTCTTTAAACCACTTCACCACCTCATGTCATAACCATGGGAACCCAGTCTCTCTCCCTCATATTCTCCTACTATGAAGCATACAGGGAAGTCTGTAAACATTTGCTGAATGGATGAACAACAAAGGGACGACGAGGAGCTACATGTTCCTGTTTTCTACTCATTCTGCCTCTCTTGTACTATGAATGAAATTCCCAGAAAATTCAGCTGAAATAATCAACTCATTTTTGTCCTGTTGTGCTGGTTTGTCACGTTGCCAGAAGCCAAAGCAGTAACTGAGCAAGGTCAAAGCACCTAGAACACTACTGAGAAAAAGTTGAGCAGGGGAGATTGCATGAAACAACCCAAAAGAACCAAAACAGCAACAACAATAACAAAAACAACAACAACAACAAACCCCACAAAGTTAAAAACCACAAACTTAATGCACCCATTGTTGCTGGGTAGGCACTTCTAGTTTATCTCTGCTGCTGACCCATGAAAATTTTAAATGTGATTTTTGAACATGAATGTAGTAAAACCATGTGGTCAGCTCAGAAGTCAGACTCATCAGGTCTGAAAAGTTGGAACATGAAAGCGTTAAAGGCGGCAAATTATAGGAGGCCTGAGAAAGCAAATGAGAAAGAGCGACAGAAATTTTATTTGGAGATACTCCAAAAATGACAAAGAGCGAAACATTGTTTTTGTTAAAATGTCTACCCAAACTCAGTCAACAAAAACCTCTCAGATCAGGTAGAATTCTTCTTGACTCCTTCAATTAATTCTTTTCATATTATCATTGTTCATAACAGAGTGGCCAAGGCACCTGGGTGGCTCAGTCAGTTAACATCTGCCTTCAGCTCAGGTCATGATCCCAGGGTCCTGGGATCGAGTCCTGCATTGGACTCCTTGCTTAGCAGGGAGCCTGCTTCTCCCTCTGCCTGCTGCTCCCCCTGCTTGTACCCTCTCTCACTCTCTCTGACAAATAAATAAATATATAAAATGTTGAATTATTCAGGTGGTCAAGGCACTCCTATGTCAAAACATTCTTGATTACTTAAAAGATTCTCAACAGGCTGGATCTCCACAAGTAGAATGCTGGCCCCTCAAGTACTATTTATGATGCTTCTTATTTCAATGTGGCAAGACAGCCTTTCAAAACTAGACCTATCTCTTATCTGATCACATTTCTATTCCAGATTTAATCTCAAGTCAGGAACACTAAGGGGCAAAACATTTTATTTTTTTTAAGATTTTTTATTTATTTATTTGACAGAGAGAGAGAGATCACAAATAGGCAAAGAGGCAGGCAGAGAGAGAGGAGGAAGCAGGCTCCCTGCTGAGCAGAGAGCCTGATGCGGGCCTCGATCCCAGGACCCTGAGATCATGACCTGAGCCGAAGGCAGAGGCTTTAACCCACTGAGCCACCCAGGCGCCCAGGGGCAAAACGTTTTATAGCAAAGTTAAAGACATCTACAAAACATGAGGGGAAGAAGTATGCAGAATGTTCAGAAACTTGGTTTGAGTTCTAGGAAATGTCTCTTATATTTCTGGTCTTAACTGAAGGAGACCTTAATCTTTATATTCATCCCCATGAAGTGGTAAGTATGGTGGATCACGCTATTTGACACCCTTCTCCTAAACCTCAAATCTGTACATTATACATCTGTGGAAACAGAAAAGTCTTGCAAAGGGAAACCCAAAACAAACAGGTAAGGGACAACGGAATTACTTAAGAATGCCAAGATACATGTGTGTGCGCGCGCACACACACACACTATGCCAAGAGAAAATATATGTTTTAGTTGGTTGGAGGATGGGTAGGAATCTGTGCTTATGAGAATCCTTAATAAGTGCTTCTCAACCAATGACACCAACTACAGGGGCAATTTTGGACATTTGTGGAGGTTATTTTATTGTCTAAATGGTTAGAAAATGGGGTGCTTGGATGGCACAGTTGGTTAAGCATTGGACTCATGGCTTCGGCTCAGGTCATGATCTCAGGGTTGTGGGATCGAGCCCCATGTCGGACTCATGCTCAGGGTGGAGGCTGCTTGGAATTCTCTCTCCCTCTGCCCCTCCCCTTCCATGCATGCTCTAAAATAAATAAATCTTAGAAAAAAAAATAAACAAATGGTCAGAAGACACTAAAGACATTTAGTGGATGTGGGTCAGAGATGGCACATGTCCTAAAGTAAGTAGGTTGGTGGCACAGTGCAAAAAAATTTCTACATTCTGTATAATTTGTCCAGTGTCTTGCCCTAAATCCATGGAGGTGAAAAACCTATTTATAGCTGTCTAAATCTTATGCATGGGCTTTAGATATAATTTCACACTATTGTAATGCATTTGGGAGATTTGCAGGGATGCGGGCGGTGCTGCACAGATTGCTGCTATGGGGGAAATTGAGGGAACATTTTGCACTATCTTGTTCCAAACTTTACCAAGAGTTGTTTGTTGTTTTCGAAAATCATGTTACTAACATAATGCCACTGACTGAATGAGCCATCAGTAAGCCACCTCTGCACGTTACAGCTATCACCAGGATTTCTCAAATCTGACTTCCTCAGTGTGTCTTCTTGTGCAGAGAGGTCAAAGTGTTTACTTACTGAAATACAGATTTTCCTATAAATAACTATTCATTTGTCCCTTATAATCGAAATTACATGTAGATAGTTTATATCATCTATAAAACACTTTGTAGAATAGTAAAGGGAGTTGCAGATGATTGTTTATAAAAGCCATTTTGATTTTATAGCTCCATCATTTCTTCCACACTTATTATGTGGCATGATGGAGCTAGGAAAATCTACGGATGCCAACATTAGTTAGTGGGTATAAATTTAATAAGAGCATAGTCAGAGAGCATCGCTTCACAAATTGTTTACTAATTGCAAAGGGGAAAAAATAGTACTTTACGGAGGAGAAACCAAGCAAACACCACTTTATTCAAATGATCAAGCTTTCAAAAATATTCTATATAATATTTACATGTGAATGCATATATATATATATATATATATATATATATATATATATATGGAGAGAGAGAGCGAGAGAGGTGCAGGGAAGGAGAGAGGAAAGGAGCAAGCAATACAAAACTGAAATGAAAGCTTGAAAAATCGGGGCGCCTTGGTGGCTCAGTTGCTTAAGCAACTGCCTTTACCTAAGGTCATGATCCTGGAATCCCAGGATTGAGTCCGGCATCGGGGTCCCTGCTTGGTGGGGAATCTGCTTCTCCCTCTGACCCTCTCCCCTCTCATGCTCTCTCTCTCTCAAATAAATAAATAAAATAAAATCTTTTTTAAAAAAAAGAAATCTTGAAAAATCTGGAGTAGCAACTCTTAAATTATCTGCTTCATATATGTCTTTGGGAGATCTGTGTTATATAAATAATTACTGTTAATTGTCCATTTCTTATGTGTAGACAGACCCACAGACATATCTACCAGTAGTAAAAATGGGAGGAAATGATATTGACAAAGAACAGTACAAATTGGATAGGAGTCATGATTTTTAAAACAATGGTGGTGGTGGCCACTTAACAAATATATCTTTACCCTGGTTTAAAATCTTTTAGGAAGTTAGTGAGCTGTGACTGTAAGAGAAACTGATAGAGTTTTTATGTCAGACAAAACCAAATCCAACACCTCATTCTAACCCTCTCCCAGCGTACGGATTCTCCCAGCATTGGCAGATGGCAGCGTTAGCACACATTCCCAAATTCCAATCCGTGGTCTTCTCTGAGAAGTCAGGCATTAGAACATGTGCCGTCCCCATAATCATCCTCCCGAGTACAAAATGTTAAGTAAATGATTAACCCACCAAAGAATTTTTTAGAAAGATAGACTAAGTTTTCAAAGGTTTCAAAATCTTCATGAGACCCTGAACCTCCCCACCTTGTGCAAAGAGGACTATGAGGTGGGACCTTTTCCCTTCCAAGAACACAGGAAACATTTTGCAGCAGGCCTTCCATCCCAGAAGTAGAGGGTCCCAGCGCAGCCCTGAAAGCAGGAAAGGGTTTTCTCCTTTGCAAACAGTTGTCTTTCCTGGCAAACAAACCAGGTGCCAGAAACTTTACCCAGTTGGGGAGGGAAAGAGAGGCAAGGAAGCAGGAGGTGGGGGAAGAGGAAGGAAGAAAATAGTATCATTAGAAGAAGAGAAAGATAGTGTCAAAGGATTACAAAAGAAAATAATTTCAGACAAGTTAGATATTTTTTCAAAGCATTTAAAGCCTCTCAAAGCTCTTAAAAGGCATAAACCTGCATGGAGGTATTTTCCGGCATGGAGGTTTCTCACTCAAACACAGAAAAACAGAAAAGAGATCTCACACTCAGAAGTCCCAAAAGTACACTCCCTTGTGCGAGTCCTCTTGCTGGTTGGGTTTAATTTCTTTGTGCTAAACAGAAACTGCCCTCACAAGTTAGCACCAACCCCCGAGACTCCTTGCCAGCGTGCTTCCCGGGACTTACATTATTTATGAGTTCATCCTACCTGTTTCTTTCTATTGTCTGTCACACACTCCTCTCTCTTTCACCTGAACAATGGATATACCTCTCCCAAAGGCCTTAGTTAAATCTTATTTTATCTTTCAGCTACCAGGAAAAAAACAAAGTCATTTGGGGTCATCTCTCCAAGGTTGAGAAGCCTGAGCCACCCACCTGCTCCTGCTCATCAAAATTAAATCTGCCAAGTGCTGAGTTGCTTGAAAATGTCCTGTTAAGTCATTTAAAGATGTAGCTCAAAAAAAAAAAAGATGTAGCTCTTCATATAGTTAGCAAAGCATAACCTTCATTTGAAACATACACCTTGCCACAATCACTGAACCTCGCCACAAAATCTTTCCCTTACTAAAAAATAAAATAAGCTCCCATCTGAAACTATCTACATTTCATATTCATCTTTCTTATTTCATTACCACACAGAGCATTCTTTCATGTAACCTATCTTGTAATCCTGCTCACAGAAAAGGATTGTTTAAAAGAATAATTAACAACACTGTATTGGTTTCGTATGTACAACACAGTGATACAATACCTGTGTATATTGCAAAATGATAACCACAGTAATTCCAGTTAACACCCATCACCATATATACAAGTTTTTTTCTTGTGATGTGAACATTCAAGATCCACTCACCCAGCTACTTGCAAATATGCAATACAGTATTATTAACTACAGTCACTATGCTGAACGTTACATCCCGAGACATTCATTTTACAACTGAGAGCTAGTACCTTTTGACCTGCCCTCCTCACCCATTTCCCCCACCTTCCATCCCTGCCTCAGGCAACCACCAGTCTATTCTCTATATCCATGAGTTCAGTTTCTTATTGTTCATTTGTTTGGATTCCACATATGGGATCATACAGTATCTTTTTCCGTCTGACTTGTTTCACTTAGCATAAAGCTCTCAAGGTCCGTCCATGTCGTCAAAAATGGCAACCTTTGTTATGGATAAATATTTCACTGTATATGTTCATATTCCACATTTTCTTCATCCATTCATCCATTAATAGACACTTAGGTTGTTTGCATGTCTTGATTATAACTAACCCAGCAATGAACAAGGGGGTACATACATCTTTTTGAATTATTGTTTTCATTTCCTTTGGATAAATATCCAGGAGTGGAATTGCTAAATCATACAGTAGTCTTATTTTTAGCTTTTTGAGGAATCTCCATACTGTTTTCCACAGTGGTTGTACCAGTTAGCATTCATACCAACATTTGCACAAGGGTTCCCTTTCCTTCACATCCTCACCAACACCTGTTATTTGTCTTTTTGGAAATAGTCATCCTAACAGGTATGAGGTGATATCTAGCTGTAGTTTTGATTTGTATCTCCCAGATGATGAGTGAGGTTGAGCATCTTTTCATGCATCCATAGGCCATCCGTTAGTCTTCTTTGGAAAAAATGTCTATTCAGATCCCCTGCACGTTTTTTAAATCAGATTGGGGGTTTGCCATTGAGTTACATGAGTTTTTCATATATTTTATATTTATGTTAATTCCTTACCAGATATGTCATTTGCAAATATTTTCTCCCCTTCCACAGGTTGTCTTCTCATTTTGTTGATCGTTTCCTTTACTGTGCAGCAGCTTTTTAGTTTGAAGGGAGTCCCATTTGTTTTTGCTTTTGGTGTGAAATCCAAAAAACCATTGCCAAAGCCAATGTCAAGGAGGTTACTATCTATGTTTTTTTCTAGGAGTTCTATATTTTCAGGTCTTACATTCAAGTCTTTCATCCATTTAGAGTTAAATTTTTATGTAAGGTGTAAGGTTGGGTCCAGTTTCATTCTTTTGCCTGTGGTTATCCAGTTTTCTGAAGAAACTGTTCTTTCTCCACTGTATATTCTTAGCTCCTTTGTCATAAATTGATTGATCATATATACATGGGTTTATTTCCAGGCTCTCTATTCTAGTCCATTGATCTGAGCATCTGTTTTTATGTCAATGCCATACTGTTCTGATTACTGTAGCTTTGTAACAAAGTTTGAAATCAGGGATCATGATGCCTCCAGCTTTGTTCTTTCTCAAGATAGTTTTGGTTATTTGTGACTTTTTACTTTTCCATGCACATTTTAGGTTTGTTCTATTTTTTAAATTTAATTTTACTTAAATTCAATTAATTAACATATAGTGTATTATTAATTTCAGCAGTAGAGTTCAGTGATTCATCATTTTGTTCTATGAAAAATGCCTTTGGAATTTTGGTAGAGATTACATGACTCTGTATATTGCTTTGGGCAGTATGGACATTTAAATGATATTTAGCTCCTCCAGTTCATGAATATAAAATATCTTTCCATTCATTTGTGTCATCTTCAATTTTTTTTTTTCATCAATATCTTCTAGTTTTCAGTTTATAGGTCTTTACCTCCTTGGTTAAGTTTGTTCCTAGGTATTTTGCTCTTCTTAATGCAGATGTAAATAAGACTATTTTCTTAATTTCTCTAATAGTTTGGTTTTAGTGTATAGAAACAGGTTTTTATGTTGACTTTGTATCCTGTACCTTTACCGAATTCATGTACTAGTTCTAACAATTTTTTGATGGAGAATTAAGATTTTTCTGTATAAAATATGTTACCTGCAATTTGCGACAGTTTTACTTCTTCCTTTCCTATTTGGATGCCTTTTCTTTTTCTTGACTAATTGTTCTGGCTAGGACTTCTAACACTATGTTGACTATAATTGACAAGAATGTGCATCCTTGCCTTATTCCTGATATTAGAGGGAAAGCTTTCAGCTTTTCACCATTGAGTATGATATTAGCTGTGGGCTTGTTGTATATGACCTTTATTATGCTGAAGTACATCCCTCTACCCACTTCACTGGGTTTTCATCATAAATGGGTGAGTTTTTGTCCAATGCTTTTTCTGTAGGTATCGAGATGATTATATGAAATTTATCCTTCATTTTGTGTTAAATCATATTTGCATCCCTGGAATAAATCCTGCTTGATCATGGTATATGATTCTTTTGATGGGTTGTTGAATTCAGTTTGCTAATATTACATTGAGGATTTTTGCATCTATGTTTATCAGAGAAACTGACCTGTAATTTCCTTTTCTTGTGGTGTGCTTGATTTTGTTGTCACAGTAATGCTGATCCCATAAAATGAGTTTAGAGGTGTTCCTTTCTCTTCTATTTTTTGGAAGAATTTGAGAAGGATTGCTATTAATACTTCTTTGAATGTTTGGTTAAGTTCACCAGTGATACCACCTGGTCCTGGACTTTTGTTGAAAGATTTTTGATTACCGATTCAATCTCCTAACTAGTGATCAGTCTATTAGACTTTCTACTTCTTGATTCACTCTAGTTACATTGAATGTTTTTAGAGATGTATTGGTTTCTTCCAGGTTGTCAAATGTGTTGGTGCATAATTGTTCATAATAGTCTTTTACGACCTTTGGTGTGGTATTGTGACATCACTTTCATTTGTGATTTAAGTCCTCTCCTTTTCTTGGTGAGTCCAGCTAAAGTTTTGTCAGTTTTGTTCACCCTTGCAAAGACCTAGCTCTTCATTTCGTTAATCTTTTCTATTGTCTTTTTAGTCTCTATTTCATTTATTACTGCTCTGACTTTTATTTCCTTCCCACAGTAAAGGATATTTTAAAGTTAACAAGTCACTTGCACCTACAATACAGTATGTTTTTATCTTTCCTCCCTAGCAAGCAGCTGAGTTTAACAGAATTTGCATTTTAATAGTTTCAGGTCCAAGAACTAGGCTATCAATCTCTACATCACATTATTGACACAATGTTCATTTTACTCTTTCACTGAGAACAGCTGACTTGCCAGTGTCTTCTCTGGGCATCTACATCTAGTCCACTTGCCTTAAAAATCCATACCCCTGTCAAATAATCTAGGTCATAATATTATACTGTAACCTAAGTCCTGAACAAACACCATCATAAGGTATGCCCATACCAGATAGTGACTGCTAAAGCTTTTATCACATTCTTCAGAGTAAATTCCAAAAAATCATTTCATGAAATGAATTATACATATTAATTACATAATATAATATTATTTACAAAGTTTCTTGACTTTGCAAGTTTTCTGCTCACTGGGGTCCTTTGCTATGTACACACAGCATCTCAGCTCATTGAGTAAGGAAACAAGCCCCACCATGCGTCCCCTTCATTCACACTAGATGGATAAAAACAAGACACAATTTCTTTTGGCCTCAGTTTCCTCATGTGAAACTGGGGAGCTCACTACATGATCCTTTAATCCCTTGTAAGGCTAAATACTGTGTCTCCCTGACTCCATGAGGCCACCTAGAGAATGGTCAACCCAGCTCACATTCTCATAGGGTCTGGAGCTTCCAGAACCTTCTCTCAAAGCCTACCTCATAGAAGTCTCATAACAGCCCCACAAGGCAGGTAGCATTGGCATTTTTATTCTCACTTTGCTAATATTAACACTGAGCCTCAGTAAGTGATTTGCCCAAGATACCACATCCAGGAATAACCAGAATCTTGACTCAAACCCCAACTCAGAGTTTTCAATTCCCACCTTGGTTCCTTTCTACTAGACGATATTCCTCACAGGGGTGCCTGGCTGGCTTAGTTGGTAGAGTATGCAATTCTTAATCTTGGGGTTGTGAGTTTGAGTCCCACATTGGGTGTAGAGATTACTTAAGAAAATAAAAATAATATTGTTCACAAAGTTTCAATAAACTACCACTAAATCAATTGTACAGGAAATTCTTGTTCTCTACCACATGCTTCCATGTAAATTAATCTGAATAGTATCACATGCGGGTGTCATCACTCTGAGATTTTTGTCCTGGGTAGTTAATATTTTCCTTAGGAAATCTGACAGTCCTGCACTAACGTTTTTGTGTGGACAAATACTGCAACATCCAAGACTCTGTAATGAGCACTTTATTGGCCCAAAGGTTATCCTCTCCAGGGGCCAGTCTTGGTGAAGTGAAGGAATGCACTTAACCAAGTTATATCAGAAGGTAGAAAGTTCAGGGAAGTAGAGTGTCCCTGAGATCTTTCCCCTGGGAGGAGCAGAGAAGGTATATTAGTTTCCTGGAGCTAACAAATCACTGCAAATTTTGGTGGCTTAAAGTAGCAGGAATTTGATCTCTCATAGTTCTGGAAGCCAAAAGGCCAAAATTGGCATCAGTGAGCCCATGTTCCCTCTGAAGGCTCTAGGGGAGGATCTTCCTTATCCATTCCAGCTCCTGGGATCCCTGGTTCGTGGCAGCATAATTGCAACCTCCACCTCCAGCTTCACATTGTCTTTTCCCTTGTGTCCCTAAGTCCTCTCTTCTTTTTAGGAGGACACTAGTTGTCAAATTTAGGGTCCACTCTAAATAGAAGGATTTCATATCCTTAACTAATTACACCTGCCAAGAGCCTACTAAGATTTCGAAATCACCAATGGAGAGGAAAGCCATCCAAAGAGGATTCAGGAGCAAAGATAGGAAGCAGGCAAGTCCTGGGTACCTAGGAGGTGAGAAGTGCCCAGGAGGAGCTATAAGGGAGTTAGAAGGATGATGTATTGGTCTGCTTAGGCTGCCGTAACAAAAGGTCACAGATGACTGGCTTAAACATTTATTTTCTCAGAGTTCTGGAGGCTAAAATTCCAAGATTAAGATACCATCGAGGTTGGTTTCTGGCGAGACCACTCTTCCTGGCTTGCAGATGGCCACCTTCTCACCATGTCCTCATGTGACCTTTCTTCTGTGTATACACACAGAAAGAGAGCAAGCTCTCTGGTATTTCTTCCTCTTCTCCTAAGGACATGAATCCTATAGGCTTCAGGCCCCACCTTTAACGACCTCCTTTAACTTTAATTATCTCCCTAAAGGCTCCCAAAACCGCTGCATTAAACCCCTAACAGGGTTAAGGCTTTAATATACGAAATTCGGGAGACAGTTCCATCCATAACAAATGATTTGGGGCCAAATCAAGAGAGGTCAAGATTACTAACTAGGCCAAAGAGTTTGACCTCTGTTCTGTCAATAGTAGGAAGATATTAGAAATCTCGAAAGTTGTTATGAAAATGTTTTCAAAGGAAGCACCATCCTTTTCATTTTCCTGGTCTATAAAACAAGAGCTATTTTCCAGAAGCCCTTCCCAGCTAATACGCTGTGATTACTGGCTACATTTTAGAAGATTAGTCACTTAGAATTTCTTGCTATCTCTGATATACAGCCTATGAAGCAATTATGTCACCAAAAGATAATTCTTGAGGGCCATTGTTCTTTATTCTAAAAGGATTAATGATCATGTACAGCAGCTTCTACCAAGAGCACCAGGATTCTGCTAGTTCTTAGTTCTAATAAACAGACATTAAGACAAAATAAGATGTACCTGTGAGATTTAAAAAAATAGTAATTCTGGTAGAGTTAGCTCACACCACAAGGATTATCTGCAACCATTTTCCCAAAGCCTTACTCTTACCCAGTTTCCAAACTCTAGCCTGTGCTCTTAACTACTACATTACCCTTAGGTTTTGGGTTGTTTGTTTTTTTTTAAGATTTATTTATTTATTTATTTGACAGAGCGATAGAGCATAAGTAGGCAGAGCGGCCGGCAGAGGGAGAGGGAGAACCAGGCTCCCCACTGAGCAGGGAGCCCAACGCGGGCCTGGATCATGAGCCCAAGGCAGATGTTTAATCAACTGAGATACCCAGGTGCCCCTAGTCCTAGTTTCTAAAATCAATTCAAGATAATCTCTGTTTACACGTCAGCTTTCAAGCTGAGTCGTTAGGACTATATTTTAAATATGTAGCCATTTAAATAATAATAAAAAGTATGAAATTAGAGTGAAATGTTCATATGATGTTAAGTAAAAATAGCAGAACACAAATGCATCAAGCCAGGCTAGGCCCTCTGATATCCAGGTTCCATCACTTGAACAGGAACAAGCCAACTCATTACCGCAATAACAGGAGTTTTTCTTCTCGCTTTTTCCTCCCTCTCCTGGAATCCATACCACAAGAAATTGCACTCTTGCTCTTACCCCTAAAACAAACACTTAAGAAAGTGGGTCTTGATGGAACAAATGCTTGAGAGAACAAGGGCAGTATGTGGGAAGAAACCAGCCTATAGCCCCCAGCATCCATGGCTTTCATTCATTCAGCACGCTGAAAACATGTGCTACCTAACGTACCAGGTGCTGGACTGCCTTCATGAAGATTACATTCTACCGGGAGAAGCAGACAAGAAAAAGAGAGAGAGAGAGAGAGAATAAATAAGTGTAGTATACAGTCTCTTACTGAATAAGTGTTATGGAAAAATACTGGCATATTGTGTTTTATTGCACTTTATTGTATTTCACAGATACTACCTTTTTATTTTCTTACAAATTGAAAGTTTGTGGCAACCCTATATCAAACAAGTCTATTGGCACCATTTTTCCAAAAGCATTTGTTTACTTCATGTCCCTGTGTCATTTTGGTAATTCTCACAGTATTTCAAACTTTTTCATTATTATATTTTTATGGTGATCCATGATCAACAACCCTAACTCACTGAAAGCTCAGATGATGCTTAGCACTTTTTAGCAATAGTTTTTAATTAAGGTACGTACTTTTCTTATATATATATAAAATGCTATTGCACACTTATCAGAATAACTCATAATATAAACAGAACTTTTACACTCAGGGGAAACCAAAAAATTCATTTGACTTTCTGTATTGCAATATTTGCTTTATCGCAGTGGTCTGGAACCAAACCCACAATTTCTCCAGGGTATATCTATCAAAGAGCAGAGGGAACAGGAGTGCTGGGGGCAGACATCATGATTGCAACGGTAATTGGGGTCATCCGGAAGAAAGTGACTTGCAATGAGAGGTATACATATATCTATGGAAGAACATTCTAGGCAGATGGAACACCAGGTGCAAAGGCCCAAAAATGGAAACACATCTGTAATGCTTCAGGGAAAGCAGGAGCCACTGCACCTGCAATGAAAGGGTAACAAAAGACCAAGTTAGAGAGGGGAAATGAGCAGATCTTGGAGAGCCTTATAGGCCTTCATAAGGACTTTGACTTTTACTCTGAGGGAAAGAGGGAGTCACTGAATGACAGGAGGAGTGACATGATCTCACTGATGTACTGAAGAACACAGCTGGCTGCTGCAGGAAGACCAGGATAGAAGTCTGGAGACGGGTTAAAAGGCAATTGCAAGCATCCATGTGAGGGATGTTGGTGGTTCCAACTAAAGTAGTAAGAGTGAGATGGTAGGAAGTGGTAGTAAGATTCTGGATATCATGATTTCTTGAAAGGTTAGATGTAGTAGTTCAGTAAGATACAGTCTATGAGGGAAAGAGAGGAGTCAGGGGTGCTTTCCGCACTTAGAAGAATGAAGTTATTCTTAGCTGACATGCAAAAGATGCTAAGGGAAGTTTACCTGAAAATACAGGGTTGGGTTTCAGACACGCAAAGGTGGAAATGCAGAGACATAGAATGGACAGTTGGTTACAGTAGTCTGGACTCAGAGACAGATGTCCGCTGGAGATGTACATGTGACAGCTGTTAGCATACAAAGCCATGAAACCAGATGACATTTCCAAAGAAGTCAAGAAAAACAAGAGATTTAAGATCTGAGATCTGAGCCCCGGATGTGTCCATGAAAAGAGAGGAAGCAGGAAGGATCCTAGAAGTGACCAGTAAGGTAGGAGGAAAACCAGGAAACTGGGACATCACGGAAGTCAAGAGAAGTGTTTGCTAAAAGAGAGGGGGTTAACCATGTCAAGTCTGCTGAAAGGTCAAATCAGGCAAGACAGAGCTGAGCTTTGACTTAGGAAGAGGCCATGAGCAACCTTCACAAGCAGTTTCAGGGGAGTAAGGAGAGGAATTTTTTTTTTTAATCAACAAGAAGGACAGAAAACCTCAACGATTTAAAAAAAAAAAAAAAAAAAGGAAGGAGCACAGTGCCTGGCACTAAAGCTTTAGGGAGGGAGGGAGAAAAGTGATAGTGCCTTGGCATTTAAGGGACAAACTTGTGTATAAGCCAAGAGATGTTCTGTGTGTGTATAAACCTTCATTTTCTCATGACTCAACAGATTATGCTGCTAATTTACTGACTCTTTGTTCGCTCTTCCACTCTGTCCTGAATAAGCTTAATCTTTTAAGTGGAAGAAAAAAAAATTAAAGGTCACCTACCAGCAATTAAGTGATCGCTCATATGAAACCTGGGCTTAATTCATTATATAAAAGGGATGCTTGCAACATTCTCCTTCAACTGGAGATGCCCTGCTCTAGCAACGGGTTTTTGCTTTTGATATTGTTGCCACACCTCTGGAACAACAATATTGGGAAATGCATACCGACCTTTCTCAGTATTCCATCCAAAGAGGCCAGACTTCTATGTTCAAGGCCAAGCTTGCTCTTTCCATCATCACACACCGCGTCTCCCGTAAAATCATCTCCTGTCACCAGTATTCCTGCCAAGTTACCCATTTAGAACTGTCTCTTTCTTTTTCACACAGAGCCATATGTGGAATGCAGCAGAGAGGATATACTTAGACCCATCAGAATTTCTTTACTTCAAATATGGACGATCTGCCCCCAAAATTCCTGAACAGTACCTTCTACCTCATTAGCAATTTACCAACTGCTTATTTCCCCAGTTAAACCAGAAGATAAATATATTCCTAAGAAAGTATCTAAGACATTACGCTGCTTACTTTCTGCTTGGTTTCACTTGATGGAAAGAACTATCATTAACTTCTGTCGCTAAAAATGGGGGGAATTTCAGTAAAAATCTCATTTTTTTTTTTTTAGATTTTTTTTCTTTTTTTTTTTTTAATTTATTCATTTGACAGAGAGAGAGAGATTACAAGTAGGCAGAGAGGCAGGCAGAGAGAGAGGAGAGAGGAGGAAGCAGGCTCCCTGCCGAGCAGAGAGCCCGATGTGGGCCTCGATCCCAGGACCCTGGGATCATGACCTGAGCCGAAGGCAGAGGCTTTAACCCACTGAGCCACCCAGGTGCCCAAAATCTCATTATTTTAGATCCCACTATGAAAATAACAGCAATTCGACCTTGACTGAAGATTCCTTTTGTAGCATGACTGAAAAGAGGGCATTGCAAAGAAAATTAACACATCAATAGTGTTCACGAAAGATATTTAACTCACTTTAACCCAATATTTAACCCAATTTTACCATTTAACCCAATATTAAAGTGTTTCCAACATTACGTATTTGTTAAAACAAAGCTATCTGTCTGCTATCAGTACAGAAAGGCAGTATACATATTCATGTGTGATAGATAGGCAGTCAAGAATTCACTAGGTCATTCCCACTGTTTTTGTTGTAAGTACTGATCTACACACACACACACACACACACACTCTCTCTCTCTCTCACCAACATTCATGCAAGTATTATACAAACAACTTACCAACCCACATGTTTTATTTGCCAATGCCCACACCCCACCAGCAAGTAGGTTTCCCAGATTAAAAAAATAAAATCCCTGGTCCTTTCTTTTTGTCCATAATAACAACTCTCTCTATACGTGAGTCGTAAATGAGACTACTCCCCGAACTGCATTTTCATAATTACATAATTACAATTTTAGCAGTATAAAATTTAAAGGAAAAAATGTTATTCCTTGGTTGACTAAGAAGTAACCTATAAAAGATATGCCTCTTCTCCATGCCTGTAGAACTTATCTCAGAGTAAAAATAATCAGAATCCATGCTTAATAATCATGCCAAGATTCATTTACTAAACTCAAAATAAATAATATGCTTTCTTAAAATATTATTTTTAGATGGGTTGTATAAGTAACCTGCAGAAGATGAAAACTGAAGGCAACTCCTCACAAGATGTAAGTTTGAGAGGCATATATTAAGAATCTTCCCAGCCCAAGACCAGCAGATGATGAAATCTGACAGATTGGCTGGCATTATCTCCCCCATTCTGGGTGCTTGTCTCATGCAATCTGCTCCCACGGGGCTGAGCCATTGCCTTGTTCTAAAAACATCAACCACACATACACCACCTCCGATCCTGGAAACTGAAGAACTCTACACTGCAGTAAACATTTGTTCTCTGAAGTTTTCTTACCTAAACTTTTAGGATTCAGATTTACCACATGTTAAGAATGTACCAAATGTGCAACATTCAGAAAATTTCCTTTGATAGCCACAATAGTTCAAAAATATTTGTTCAACAAACATCTACTAAGCACCTGCTATATGCCAGGCACTTCAGCAGCTATTAAAAATGTAAATCTAAGCCTAAGACTGGGTCTCTCTTAAAGGAAATGGATGTGTATGTGAACTAAAAGTCACAAATAAAGACACTAACAACAGTGCAATGGGAGAAAAGAAGACAGCATGATTCATTCTACCTGGGAGACTGAGGAAAGCCACACTGAAAAGATTATATTTGAGCTTGGTTCATAAGGATGAGCAGGAGTTCACTGAGGGAGGACAGAAAGAGAATTCCAGACAGCGCAAAGCTCTGAGACCTGTTTGGGAAAGTGAAAGCCTAGAATGACCAGGGGAAGGGCATAGAGGAGATAAGGCTTACCAGCTGACAGGTTGGGCAGGATGGGTTTTGAATGTCATGCTTTTATTTTATTCTGAAACAACAAGGAAACATGAATACCTTTTAGCCAAGGAAGAACAATTCACTCAAATTATAAAGATAATTGTTGCAGTTTGAAGGATGAACCAAAACAAGATGAGGAAATTGGGACTAGAAGAGGAATTGTGCCACAGCAAAGGAAGAGAAGGAGGCGAGACCTCTTCCAGAGGGGAGGTGAACAGGACTCAAGGATCCTTGGATTTGGGTAAAGAAGCAGGAACATAGGGTGGATCCAGTAGTCCTAATGACAATGACAGAGGAGACAGACGCTCATGATCCAAAAGCAGAAATGCAGGAGGAGGAGCAAGTCTGGGTGAAGAACGGAGTTCAACATTGGCTATTAGGTGGGTTGTCTAAAAGTGCAGGAGGAGCGGGCCAAGGCCAAGAGTCATTAATGCTAAAGTTAAAGCCAGCCGGTATGAAAACAAGAGACAAAAGCAGGAGAGAAATGGATGCCCAAAAGTGGATGGATTTGATGGGACGACATGGATGTTGAGAAGTCATAACAACATGTATGGAAGAGCATAATCCAACAGCAAGAGTGTATATCATGAGTGGAGGTCTTTAGCTGCTTAACCCAAAAGCCATTCCCAGATCTCTTCCTCCTAAAACTAGACACTCATTTTCCCAGTTGTTTGTTTATTTAGAGGTGGCAATACAAGGATACAGGAATTGAGCTGGGAGCCAGTGGGAAAACTCTGACTTCTCTGATAAAAGGAACACACATAGTTGGTCTGCCTTGAATGAGGAAATGATGCCTGAATTTTCTTGGAGCTAGCCTGTCACCATGAGATAACAAAAACCTAATACATCAATGATGATGAGGTAAAAATTAGGGAGGCCCACTGTCCAGCTCTGGGATGTAGGGGACTTTTAGGCAAAGACCAAAGTAAAGCAGTGTCATCGGGGGAAAAGCCAGGCTTCAAAGAGGTTAAAGAAGAAAGAAGAGGGAAATGTCTTCTGAGGGAAGGTTGAGGATAGGAACTGTGCCCTGCTGCTTTCCCAGCACCCACCACGCATTTGCTGAATCAACATTGAGTGGATCGCTTAGTGGAAGGACTTGACAGAAGGCCCGCAAAGCAAGGCGGCCTCCATGAAAGGAAAGAAATGAGCAGGCTGGCAATATGGTAGGCTAGTCAATTAGAGCCATTTGTCCCTTGGAGAGAGATCTCTGATCACAGCGAGGAAGGAAGAAGGTCCCAGCTGAAGGGGAGGAGGAGAAAGCAGGCTAATTGTGCCATTTGTGGTTTCAGGTCTCAGATTCCAGAGAAAGACAGCGTACAGCTTGGGGAGAAAACCATCTGACCCAAAATATTGGCCTGGGCACTTTTTTGCAGGTCCCCTGGCAGAGGCAGTTCTTGAGACCTTATGTTTGGGAGCTATACATCCTTAAGACTGTGAAAGAACAGGCTCATCCTCTGAAGCTCATGGCAAAACTCCATGCAGGGATTTTTTAGGGGACACAAGTCATCTTGTAAAGCAATGTTTACCCAGTCTGACCCAGGGGAGAACCATGCATCCCCCCAGAATCTTTGCTCATTGGATTCTTTGGCATTGGCTATTTGACAATACAGGAGTCTCGGAGTGCCTGGCTATGGCTACATTTCATCTGCAAGGACCAGTTCCAATGATAGGGAGATGGCCACTGGACAAGACAGAACTAGCCTGCTCCAGACTCCCAGGTGAAGCAATCTTGCAAGCTGGGGCTGCTTTAGCAAGCTCTCTGGGTAGTGAAAGATAGGCCAGCACCTGGAGGAAACTTGCCATCTGAGAAGTGTTCATAGAACTTTCCACAAAACCACACAGCCACCTGAAATTTACTGCAGCCTCATTTCCCCCCTTTGAATATCTCCCTTTCTACATCACTCCTTCCTGTACTTCTACCTCCCTGCACAAATTCAATAAGGCTAATGATACCTTATGTGGTCTTTTTTTATGAATAGCAGGCAAAGGGTCACCTGGGTGGCTCAGTTGGTTAAGTGGCTGACTCTTGATTTTAGCTCAGGTCATGATCTCCTAGGCTTGAGATCTAGCCCTCTGTCAGGCTCTGCACTGAGGGTTGGACCTGCTTGGGATGCTCTCTCTCGCTGTCCCTCTGCCCCTCCCCACCTGCTATCTCAAATCTTTAAAAAAAAAAAAAAAAAAAAAAAAGCAGACACAAAGTACCTGTGCATGTGCACATGTGTAGAAAACACATATACCGGAATCACATGGGAAAGGAAATAAAATTTTCATCAAGCGTTGAAAGCATCTGTAGCATGTGGGCACTGCTTTATTTCCAATATTGAGACGTATTTTCTGTCATTTAAATAATATCTAAATGTTCCACTTAAGGAAGAATGACATTTCCAAATGTTAGTTTCCTACATATAATTCCAAGAGAGTCTAACCAAATTACTGGAGAAGGTAATCGAATTTTTAATAGCCCAAGTATATACTCCAGTTACAACAGCATTTAACATTTTGATCCACGTTAGTGGGTCTCTATACACATGACCTAGTGGAGAGGATACCCTAACAAGGTACAGCGCCACCTATTGGCCACATGCTAGGAATAGTCTTACGGTCCAACACTGTGTTCAGGCTGACAGGCTATATGGCTCTGAGTCACATTATTTCATATGTACTGACCTTTAACATTTTTACAGATTTAGCAAAGCAAAGTAGGGGTAAAAACTATAAAAATCCAGCAAGGTATTCTGCCTCACTTCATTCTTTTAATGTTATTTCTTACAACTCTATTACAGGACATCTTGTTGAATGTTTGTATTCCCCTCACTGGCTAAGTACATATTTATTGGGTATCTGCACGTGTCATACCGTGTATCTGGCAAAAGGCTAACAGTGGTAAAGAATACTGACCTGGCCCCTTGTCCTTTTGAAGGGTGTAATACAGCAGACCCTTGAACATCATGGGGGTCAGGGACATGGACACCCCTACTCCATGCAGACAAAAACCCATGTGAAACTGTTGACCAGAAGCTTTTCTGGTAGCATAAATAGTCAGTTAACACATATTTCATATGTTATATTATATACACTGTATTTTTTAAGTAAGCTAGCAAAAAGAAAATCATAAGAGAAAATAAATTTGCAGTACTGTGCTGTATCCAAAAAAAAAAAAAAATGCACGTAAGTGGACCCACACAGTTCAAACCTATGTTGTTCAAATGCCTACTGTATCTCTGGAGTCTGACCAATTCCCATTACCTCCACCAGGAACATTGTGGAAAGCCTCCTTCTTCACCAGTTCTGTTTCTGCAAGCCATTCTCAGCAGAGTAGAGAGGGAACCCTTTAAAACCTAAGTCAGATGACAAGCCTGCTCTGCTCTAAGCCTTCCCAAGTTTCCATCTCATCCAGAGTAGAACCCAGAGTCCTCACTGCCAGAGATGTAGCCACCACCACCCCACCTCTAGCCCCTGGCAATCCCCATCAGCCGGGCCAGCCCAGCTCCTCCTCAATAAAAACAAGCCTCAGGGCTTCTACCTGCTAGTCCCTCTGCCAGAATGCTCGTCCCTCAGATACGAGTCCCTCTCGTACTCTCTTCTAGCCTGTGCTCAAATAGCCCACCTTAGGGTGCCTGGGTGATTCAGTCAGGTAAGCAGCTGCCTTTGACTCTGGTCATGATCCCAGGGTCCTGCAATCAAGCCCCACATCGGGCTCCCTGTTCAATGGAGAGCCTACTTGTCCCTCTGCCTGCTGTTCCCCCTGCTTGTGCTTGCTCTCTCCCTCTCTCTGTCAAATAAATAACATCTTTAAAGATGGCAAATAGCCCATCTTGATCACCTGTCGTAAAATCAAAGGCCCCCACCCCTCCACGTTACCACTCCTATCCTCCTTGTCCGCTCTGCCACTCTCCATAATACTCACCACCATCTGACCTCCTATGTGCCGGTCCCTGCTTTTTAATGTGTTGTTGTCTTTCCTAAATAGATTGCAAACTTTCCAAGGCAAAAATTTTGTCTGGTTTTGTTTGTTTGTTTGTTTCCCGGTCTCACCAGAGCCTAAAACAGTGTTATCCCTTCTGTTTGTTAAGTAAAATCTCACTCAATTTCCCTCATTCTCCAGGACCATGGTTCTAGAGATACGGAAAGTCCTCACATTAATTCCCTGGTCCAGGACAAAGAAGAGCTTGTCCCACCTGTTTTGGGGACAGGGCCAGCTTCACGGGTGTACAACTCGTGCAGTCACAGAGCTCCATGCTCAGAGGGGCCTGACACTTGGCTTAAGGCTCTGTAGCCATCACCAACTTGACAATCTTAAGAGCTTTTGAATAAGGGGACCTATGATTTCATCTTGCACTGGACCTCACAAATTATGTAGCTGGTCCTGTTTTGAGGGTTCAGTGTAAGAGATGTGTGAGTAAAATAGCTCAGTGAGAACATCCATTGAAAGATGAACAGTCCTCACAGGGTCTGACCCTTCGGGTAAATCAGAGCCACTAATTCAAGGAAGGGAGCATGGCTGCTAAAGCATATGAGATTGTTGCTCTTTTCCGTCTAGGACAGCTAAACCCTTTAATGAGTCATACGATTGTTCCCAGCAATTCTCTTCCAGCACCTTTCCCACTCCCATCCCCCTCTCACCAGGCACAAGCTGGAATTCCCCCATCACCAGGGTCAATGTCAATGAGAGGCAAGAGACGCAATAGCATGTTAACATAGATAAAACTGTAAAATTAACTACCATAGAGCTTAAATTTAAAATAGACAGGAGAGTTCCATTCCAGTGGGGGAAAAGTGATGGTTTGTGGTTTTCACTTAGATGCTGACAGAAGGGAAGGAGGGTACTGACCCCAGGAAAGAGTGAGTGCTGAGGGTTATGTGGTGCAAAGAAGGGACTAGTGAGGAAAGGTAAGGAGGGGACATAAAACATCTTTGAAGACTTAGCAACTGCTTTGTCTCAGTTCAGGAAACCAAAAAAATGATGACTCCCAGTTCCATCCTACTCTTGGCAATAGAAGCAAACAGGACAAGCCAGAGCAGCAGGTGTTCCAGCTGACCCCTGCTGGCTCTCCAAGGAAGTGTCCATGTACATGTTGCCAGCAAGCCCTCGCAGAATTTTATAGAAGGGTGATCACAAAAAATGAGCAAGACTCCTGGGAGTGAGGGAAACAGTAAGATATGCTAAAGAACTCTTTCACACCTGTTTCACTTAACAGAGTGAGGACTTGGCGATCCATGCAGAAACAAAGAGAAACAGACAGGGGCTAGAATGAGATCATATGCAGTATCATCTTTTTAAGATCCTTAGGTACTGGCTAGAAGGCTGCAGTCATGGAACAGAAAAGCATGAAACTTTGAAGATGTTTGCTTTGTCTCTCAGTTTGCTTGTCTCTTCCTGCCACAAGTGAAGGCAGTCATGAGAAGCTGGCAGACAAAAGACACTTTTTATATTCAAAGTAGTTACCAGTAAATTCTCTAGTTAACCCTCAAAATATTAAATGTAGGATGAATATTAGATTTCATTTTCATTCAATCCAAAGAAATTCATCTGGACAGAATCTTGCAGAAAGCTGCTTAAAACTCCTTAAGATGGAACAGGAAAATTTATAGAACCTTATCTATGACACAGGAATTTTCATTTCCTTTCTCAAGTTTTCTACAAGGTTTTGCCACCTTTAGGTCTAAAAAACACAGTTTCATAAATACAAACTGATATTGCCTTGCTGTGAAACTTGAGGAAATAAAGGCATAGGGTTATCCTTCTAGATCAAGACCTACTTTTAAAAATACTGGGAAGAATAACAAATCTACAACTGCCAAAAGTCCATTGTCCATCAATAGTATAAACATATGCTAGAAACTTTTGAACTTCCCTCCTTCACGAGTTGTAGTGATTGTAATTACATCCATCCCAATTCTTCTGGGATGTCCACCTAACACCCAATCAACCCACCCAAACTTACTAGGTGCTTACCACGTACTTAATAAAAGTAACGTTGAGGCTCTTGGTCTTTCACATTTATACCACAGTGAGAACACAATTAAGAACTAAGCAATATGGTACAACTACTTTGAGAATTCAAAGAGGGAAAAAAGGTAGGAGTTTAGTGGATGAAGACAGACTTGAGTTTGTTCTTGAAGGACAAGGTAGATTCAGATGAGCAGGTGGGGTAAAAGGTGGGGGATGGGAAGGAAAGAAATCAGTGGCAGGGGGGGAAATGTTCAGAAGAAGACCTACAGAGATAAGAACAAACAGAGGAGAGAGATGTTTGAGGCCCACTAATACTATGAATATTAAACACAGCTTACATCAAGGTGAAGCCAAACTATGCCTTTCTTCCAGTAAAAAAAAAATAAAGGGAACATCCTAAAGAGCAAAGGAAGGTCTTGTGACAGGAGGCATTTTAAATAACCCCTCCCCAGGTGATTCTGATACAGGTGATTCTAGGACTGCATTTTGTCCTGCCTTAGGAACTGTCTCTCAAGCGAAACAATAAAATTCATATTCGGTTTTCTGGGATTTTGGCAGCTTTTGCCATCCAACTTTGGAAGAATGTCTGAGATGCTTTCATTTCTGTCATGATTGTCTTTCCCCTAGAAGCAGTCAATGCTCACACCAAAAAGGGAACACTTGAGAGATGCTATTACAAACGGAATGTTTATTTCCCCCCAGATTTCGTATGTTCACATCCTAAACCCCGAGGTGATGATATTTGGAAATGAGGCCTTTGAGAGGTAATTAGGTTTAGATGAGGTCACGAGTCTGGGAGCCACATGATAACATTACTTACCTTATAGGAAAATTAAGAGTGCCCAGAGCACTTCTCTCTCTGCCACATGAGGACACAGCAAGAAGGCGGCCAACTGCAAGCCAAGAAGACAGCTCACACCAACAACCAAATCTGCCAGAATCTTGACCTTAGACTTCCCAGCCTTCAGAACTGTGAGAAATAAATCTCTGTTATTTAAACCACCAGTCTGTGGTACTTTGTTATAGCAGCCCAAGCTAAGACACTACAGTACAACACTGAAGAGTGCAGCTCTGCTCTAAGAAGTAGCCTAAATATACATCCCCACCTTTCTTTTTCCCAGAACCATCCATCTTATGTCCGGGGAAACACTTGGCTTGAGCTCACAGGTTCTAGTGAAAATATTAACCATCTTGGACCTCAGCCAATTTCTTCACTAGAACTGATTCTGACCATTTGTAATGGTTTGTAAATACAAAAGGCAAGGACCTTTGACTTTCATGGATGAAAGAACAGACTGTAGCAGCTGAGTGGCTCTGGTTAACCAGCAGTGATAGTTTTGGGCTGGTCAGGCAGGCCCCCATGTAGGGTGCAACGAGCAAAGGATTCCTAACCTGACTGATTCAACAAAGCCTTCCTGAGCATTTGCCGCACGCTGAACCCCCAGCACTGAGCAAAATTGGCCATGTTCTCCCTACACTTTATAGGGAAAGATGGAAGGATGGTAATAGACACTGAGAAATTGGGAAAGAGATCTGGAGGAAGGAAGTGGCTATTTTAGCTACTCAGGGAAAAGGCCTCTGGGGAGATGGACATTTAAGCTAAGACTTGCATGTCAAGAAGGAGCCAAGCATGTAAAGATCCAAGGGAAGAACAGTAGATGCAAATCCCTGAGACTGAAGGGAGCTTGGCAGGTTTGAGGGACAAGGAAAGATTCTAATGTACCTGGAACAAGTGAAAAAGAGGCAGGAAGGAGGAACTGGAAAAGTCAACAAGCACCACTGATGAGGCAGAGGCACCAGTGTTGCTGTGGTGGTAAAGAACGGTTCCGCCAGGAACACTCCTGGTGACAGAGGACTGGTTTTGTGGGTGATTGCCAGACTCTGCCTTACACACTGATATAACAAGTAACTTCCATCTGTCAGGTAGAGGATTTCAAGCTTGGGAAGACATCCCCTCCCCCACGCCCTCCTATCCTTGCTCAAGACGCCTGAAGTTAGATCAAAAAGGCAGACTCAATGCTTTGGACTTGAAGGCAGACAATCCAGGTTTTAGTTTCACCTTTGCCACTTTTTAGCTGGCAAGTGATTCAAACAACCTGAGCCTCGTTTTCCACATCTGTAAAGTGGGGATAACAAATATCTTACTCATAAGGTTGTGGGCATTCTATGAGATAATGTATGTAAATCATCGACTCTAACAGCTGGCACATAATAGTAAGTGCATATAAATGCTATTCTTATCCAAGAAGTTTCATTTCAGTTTCTCTAACTGAAGACATTGATACGAATTAAATAGAAAATCTCCCTGGAGTAGTCACCCTGTAAATTGGTATTAGTCATTTGCACTTTAGTGTGAATGAGTCTGCAATTCTTTCTCCAAAGCCTCACAAAGTTGGTTTTGAGTGGAGAGGTGGAGAGGTTTGGGTGGTGCAGGAGAGAACTAGATTTCAGAGGAACCAAAGGAAAAGCAGAGAAGACTAGATGAGGGAGGAGTGCAATAGCCTTTGAAATCTTCACAGGTGGTTTCCATTCTCTAAAAACTATTAATATAGGGAAAGAATCAAACCTTTATTCTGCTTTTCCTGTAAACACTACATTTCAGGGTAACAAAACATTGGCGAGAGAAGTTTCTCTTTATAAAAAGCATTCTAGGGGCACCTGGGTAGCTCAGTCAGTTAAACATCCAACTTTTGGTTTCAGCCCAGATCATGATCTCAGGGTTGTGAAATTGAGCCCCTAGTCAGGCTCCATGCTGGGTGTGGAGCTTGCTTAAGATCTCTCCCCCAACCCTCTAAAAAAATTTTTTTTTAATTTAAAAATCTTCCCAGCTAAGCCATAAGAAGTAATGATAGAGGGGTACCTGGGTGACTCAGTCACTTAAACCCCTGCCTTCGGCTCAGGTCATGATCCTGGGGTTCTGGGATCAAGCCCCATGTTGGGCTCCCTGCTCAGTGAGGAATCTGCTTCTCCCTCTCCCTCTGCTTGTCCCTCTTGTGCTCTCACTCTCTTGAGCTCTCTTGCTCTCTCTCAAATTAAATCTTTTAAAAATAAAAAAGCAATGATAGATTTAAAATAGTACCATTTGGCAACATAACGAGCTAATAGATGGAGGTAATGATTGTCAAGGGTTGTTTATATCACAAAGTGAGAAGACCAAGTGTTTTGCATCTCCTGATAGAAGTGTAGCACCACCACCTGTGATGCATTTCAACCTGAAACTCAATCCTAAATCTTTAGATCGAACTACCAGCTTTATGGAGCTCCAGCGAACAGAGGAACATGCTAACATAGAGGGGAAAAAATAGGCAAAATCCACACTACTAGGAAATCTCTTGGATAAATCACTCAGTTTCGTCAACAAATACATTGCAGGGAAAAATAAAGAGTGTGAGGAGAAACCTGTAGATTAAAAAAATATTTAAGAGGTACCCCGAACAATTGCAAAATAAGTACCTATCAAAAGATCCTGACTCAAGTATAAAATTAAAAGCTTATGACAAACAGTGAAACTTGACTAGATATTCAATAATATTAAGGAATTACTACTAAATGTTTACTACTAAATGTTTAGGTGTGATGATGGTATTGTGGTTACTTTTTAAAGAGTCCTTATCCTTTAGAAATATATACTGAAATATGTATTTACATATTTCTGTTTATAGAGATTTATATATATACTTACATGTAAAATATATATAATACCTGGGATTTGCTTTAAATTAATCTAGTAGGGACATGAAGGTATTTTTAATAATAAGACAGTAAGATCTAAAAATAAATCGGAAATATCTCAAAATAACTTTATAGATTTCCTTAAGATTGCTTCTACACACATTTCACTGGTGACCAAAGGCTCCATGAGTTGGAGGGATAAAAGCCTTTGACATGAGACATAATAACAATGATGAGTGACATTTACTGATAACCTGTATGTTGGACTAAAGCCAGCCCAGAAATATGCTCAGCCAAAAAGCTAGTGCAATCACACTGAAAAAGCCAGACAGAAGAGTCACTCACCTTGAGTTCCTGGCATTACTGTCTTGCCCCAGTTCACCATGAGATGCTAAAGACAGGGAACCAGGTTGTATTCACCTTCTTACTCCCAGTTTTAGCATGAAGTCTGGTGCCCAGCAGCATCCCAAATGAGGAGTGAAGAGGGAGGGAGGGATTCTGATATCTAGAGCAGAGAGAAGGAAGTGGAGGCCAATCTGCTTGCACTTGGCTGGAAGCAGTGAAAGGTACAAGACTCCCCTCAAATCTACCTGAACCCAAAACGATAACTAACACAAGAAAACTAAAAAAGTAAGAAAGTCAATAACCAGGGATGTGGTCTGTGACTTTAAACTGCTTTAGTCTCTCCTCTGCTCAATGAGTCTGGCACCCGAAAGTGAGTCTGGAAACTAAAGCGCCTTGAAGGAAACCTCACCTTCATCCACAGGGGCCACCAAAGAGCTGAAGTCCTAAGAGAGGCTGAAACCACATCCGCAAGGTGGGGCCTCCACACTTCCTGCTGAGAACTTCCATGCTTTGTATCACTGTTTAGCTCTCTCACTGGGCAAGAAGTGTATCAGGAGATTTTGGAGGAACGTTGGGAAGCAGGAAACTGGTCAGCGGGGTGAGAGAAATAAAAATTACTGAGATAGTGATAATGGAGAAGGTACGGAGTGTAGAAAGTTTTTCATATAAACATCCTGATACATTTCTGCACTTACAACCTGCACTTATCTAAACCTCATTTCCAGATCATTCTGCAGATTTCTCCCCTCAGTATATGTACACAGCCACATAAGTACATTTCCAGGCCTGGTTCCCAGCATCTCCCCAACTCAGTAAAACAAAATCACCTGAAAGCATTTTAAGAGTCGGTCTATCTCACTGCCATTCTCCTCCCTGGATTCCTGAGTGGTTTTCTCCAACCAAGGCCATGAGCAGCAAAAAGAGCTTTTGATGAGACACCAAGATCTTGGGAAGAAATCAAAGTTGATTGGGCTAAACACAGTGGTGTTTAAGCATGGATTTTCCTGCAGCTTCTAAACCCTGCTTAATGCCCCAGGCTGACAGACATCTGGCTCTACTACTCAGGGAAGGTCTTGTTGGCCTTCCAAAGATCTTGACCAACACTGCTACCACCACCTGCAGAGATGTAGTTTCCATTCAGTCCAGGTGCAAAGCCTCCATCCCTTCTCATCACAATGGGTGTTTGAGGGGAACTTGAGAAAGAGACTCGCCCTCCCTGATTTTTCTCTTTCCTTTTACCTTCATTGCAAATCCCACAGCCTGACAGAGGGATAAGGATCAGCTCCTCCTCTTTCCCCACAACACACACAGGTTTTAGGCTCTGCCTTTAATACACTGCTATCTCACAACAAAATCTCCCATGACCTTCTCCCAAAGTTGTTAGACAATTTTTATTGGAGACCAAAGTATGTTGGTTTCAGCAAGACAACAAATTACAAAGGGTATTACCTGAAGGTAAATTAAAAACAGAAAAAGCCTCCAAGAAAGAGGGGAAACCTTATAACTTCTAATTAAGATACAAAACAGTATCTTTGCCCTCTAATTTTTATTTATTTTTTAGTTTCAGGAAGTAAGACAGGAGTCTCATGTTTAGAGATGATGATGCTAGGACCTGGAAGGTCTGGGCATGTACATGGTAGCCAAAAGACGACCTGCCCTTCTTGCATATTTCAGGAGAGAGAATCTGCTGCCCCAGATTGACCCACATTGCTGCCAGATGCCCGAGGAGCCTGAGAAATGACCAGCTCTGAACTCCAGTGCCCCAGTGCAAGGGCCTAGGAACCAGACACCACCCGACAGAATCCTAACTCCAACACTTGAATGTGTGCCACGTTTCTGAGTCTTACTATCCCAATCTGCAAAATGGGAATCCTTTTCTAGAAAATCTAGAATAGAATGAATGGGTGATTGTAAGGATTAAAGAAGATGATATAAAACAACGAGTTCTGTGGCTGAATCCTCTCAAAATCAATACCTTTCTTCCTTCCCTGCCTTGCTCCCATCCTATTCTTCTAGCCCCTCCTTTCCCAATTATTCATTTGGCCCCATTCAACAATCCTCAAACTCCACTGAGAGCTATGAGCTGACATTGCAGGATGCTTTGTTCCTGAGGGCAGATAGTCATGATATTCAAAGAGGAGTTTTTTTCTGGATTCACAAGCTGAGCTCTAGGATATAAGAGACACCCAGTAATATATGCCCACTCTTTCACCAAGAGAAAATTATCCTTAAGTGATCTTCAGTGGGATTTTTAAAAACTTTTTATCATGTTTAAAATTGCAAGTACATACATAAAGAGAAGGCTCTACGAACCCATGTGAGCCCATCTCTAGATATAATGGTTATCAACAATTTAACATTCTTGTTTGTTCTGTCACCCTTCTGCTTTTGTCTGTTTTGCTAGACATCTTATCATGCCACCACAAATACTTCAAGATCTGTCACCAATAGATATGGACATTTTCCAACACAACAACACCAATTCCAGTTGTCTCAAAAGTGTCTTATTGTGGTTGCTTGCTAGAATCAGGAATTCTCCACCTTTGGCCGATATTCCTTAAGTCTGTTAGTCTATAACAGTTCCTGTGGTAGCCAGAGAGTCACACCACCCAGAGCCCCCTTCAAGGAGAAACTGCAGCCCAGCTACAAGGCAGGAGATCAACAGACAGCTTCCAGCTCCTTGGAGATCAGAGCCAGCTGCCCAGAGCCACATCCCTTGGATCACACCATTCTCCAAGCAGCCTACCTTCAGTGGCTAAACAAGGCAGGGGTATATAGACCCAGCTCTGTGGTCTGACACAGCACAGAAAACTCTGATGGACAGGGGCTCCAGAGAGCCCCACTGTGTTGGCCAATGCTTTCCCAGGCCTGCATCTCAGTGGGTCCTTTCCCTCTGCTTTCCGGCTCCTTCCTTTTACAGGTGTTGACCCTTAGTCAAATTGTGTCTCTACATCTGCTTCCAGATGATGTAATTTATATCATTGTTGTCCATTTCTTATCATACCTTTTACAAGTTGAAAAACACTGGGACTGGAGCACCTGGTGGCTCAGTCAGTTGAGTGTCTGCCTTTGGCTCTGGTCATGATTCTGGGATGGAGCCCCACATTGGGCTCCCCGATAAGAAGGAGTCTGTGGGTGCCTGGGTGGCTCAGTGGGTTAAAGCCACTGCCTTTGGCTCAGGTCATGATCCCAGGGTCCTGGGATCGAGGCCCACATCGGGCTCTCTGCTCAGCGGGGAGCCTGCTTCCTCCTCTCTCCTCTCTCTCTGCCTGCCTCTCTGCCTACTTGTAATCTCTCTCTGTGTGTCAAATGAATAAATAAAATCTTTAAAAAAAAAAAGGAGTCTGCTTCTCCCTCTCCCACTGTCCGTCCCCCTGCTTGTACTCTCTCTCTCTCAAATAAATAAATAAAATCTTTTAAAAAAAAAAAACAACACTAGGACTGACCTTAAATTTTAAAATACTTTTCAGCATCCCCACATTCACTTCTCAAAAGCAGAAACTATAAGCTAAACATTCTCATTTTCACTAAATTTATGATCAATTAAAATCAAGAGAAATCAAATACAACATACCTTAACATTCCTTTATTTTCTAAAAAAACTAAACAGTTTCATATACATTGACATTAAATTGCTGACATCAAAATCAGCCATGAAAGAAGTCTAAATTCTTATCCAAAGACTACTGTCATCTTTAAGTTATAATAAATTCAGCAATCTCTTTCTTTCCTAATATAGCAAAGGCCAAACTAAGTAACCACACATTGTGGGAAAACTACAGTTTTGAGTTAGGATTCAAAACTTGTCCTGGAGAACTTGTTCATAGAAATGAAAGAATGGCTGGCCCAAAGCAGTCTCAACTCCATCTCCCTGGATAAATGATTCGAGCAAGCCACTTGCCCTCCAGAATCTCATTTTACTCACCAATAAATGAGAAAAGATTACACTTCCAACTTCACAGGGCTGTTGCGAGGTCTAAGATAATATGGAGAGAGTATGTTGATGCTGCTACGTGCCCACAGCTCCAAATCCACTCCTGCTTTCACAAATAGGGTGATAAACTGCTGAGTCAGCTTGTTGGTAGGAAGCCGCAGCTGTACATGCAACTACTGCACCTTCCCCTTCCCTCCTCCAGTGCCTCTGAGTCCTGAGCCAGGTGTGTGTGTTTTTCCTTGACAAAAACTCTGGGCTCCCCTAAAATACCCACATCATCAAGGTCAGAGACAACAAGAAACAACACAGTTTTCAATACTGTCATGTGGGCTCTAGCTCATGATTATGGGGTCCAGCCTGCCCCTGCTCTCTGCAACTTTCCATCTATCTTTCATTCCTGAATGTCCCATGGATATTAAGCTCCAGCATCAGATGGACACTGGGATCACAGCCTAAAAGCAATGATCATTTAATCATTTCCCAATGACTGCACAAGGCCAAATCCCTTTGTATACATCTGCTAGTGTTTCTACTTCTCTGGCCTTGACTGACATAGCCACACACTCACTCCAAATTCACATATGCTTCCCACCTTCCTCAGACGAGTTGTCCAGAGCATGGCCTCATCTCCTTCCAGCAACTCTCAGGACCTCCCTAGATCTTTGAACTTTTCATCTTTGACAGCAACTTTGTCAAAGGCCATAAAACCAGTTAGATTTTCCACAGGTTTGAAAAAAAAGGGACCATTTAGATTGGCATCATTTCAGGAGGTAATTTGTCAGTGTGTACTAAAACTTTTCTAAAATGAGTTTATCTGCCACCTCAGCCTACTCTACTTTTAAGAGTTGAAAGAAATGATCTTGGTAATACACAAAGGATTATCAGGTCAGTTTAATTTATAATAGCAAAATATTGGGAAAATATTAGGATTGATTACATTACATTTTAGCCATATGGAGATGATTATGCATCCATTAGAAGAGGCAAAGGAACAAACAGCTCAGTTTGTTAAGTGGCTCAGTTGGTTAAGTGTCCAACTCTTGGTTTCAGCTCAGGTTCATGATCTTTCTGGTGGTAGGATTGAGCCCTGTGTGGTGCTCTGCGCTCAGCATGGAGTTTGCTTCAGATTCTCTCTCCCTCCCCTTTTGCCCCTCCACCTATTCACACTTGTTCACGTGTATGCTGTCTCTGTCTCTCTCCCAAATAAAATTTTTTTTCAAAAAGAAGAGGTAAATTTCAAATAAATTTCAGGGAACAGGTATTTTAAGAAGAAACAGCCCGTAAAAATATGAAAAATGCTAACTTCATTAAGATTTAAAGAAATTCAAACCAGGATTACAAAATACAATTTTATACCCATCAATTGGCAAAATTTAGAAGTTTGACACCTGTTAGAGACAATGTGAATCAATGGCTGGTAGAGTATAAACTGGGACAACCACTTTGGAAAATTTTACCATTTTTCAGGCAAAGTTGAATATTCACATACCTCCCAACTCAGTAATCCCATTCCTGACTGTATATTCCAAAGAAATGTCTGTATTTGACACTTGTTTATGGGAGATACATGTAAGACCACTGGCAATGTCTGCAATAGCAAAACACTGACAACCCAAGTGGCAACCAATAGGAAAATAGTTGAATGAAATGTGTTATACCCACACAATACAATATGATTGCAAAGAAAATTAACATCTGCTGGGTGTCTGGGTGGCTCAGTGGGTTAAAACCTTTGCCTTCGGCTCAGGTCATGATCTCAGGGTCCTGGGATAGAGGCCCGCATCGGGCTCTCTGCTCGGCAGGGAGACTGCTTCCTCCTCTCTCTCTGCCTACTTGTAATGTCTCTCTGTCAAATAAATAAATAAATAAAAAGCTTTAAAAAAAAAAGAAAAGAAAAAGAAAATTAACATCTGCTATACCTAACATGAATAAATATACGAAACAATCTTGAGGGGTGCCTGGGTGGCTCAGTCCCTTAGGTGTCTGCCTTCAGCTCAGGTCATGATCTCAGGGTCCTGAGATCCAGCCCCATGTGGGGCTCCCTGCTCCGTGGGGAGCCTGCTTCTCCTTATCCTTCCTGTTCATGCTTTCTCTCTGTCGAATAAATAAAATTTTTTAAAAAATTTTAAAAATGTTGAGGAAAAGGCAAGTGACAGAGACTATATATCATTTGTACAGTACTCAAAGAAAAAAGTAAAGATAAACAGTACAGTACTTAAGCAGACATAAATTAGAGCTAAAACCATATTCTCACTTGAAAACTTGGGCCTGGGGGTGAGAGGTAAGAGACTGTGATAGGAAAAGGTAGATACAAGTTTTTGGTAATATTCTAGTTCTTGGACTGAGTAGTAGATACACAGTTTTCATTATATCATTATGCTTGATAACTAATAGTGATATTACATGTAATCATTTGTATATATCATTTTTTAATTATAAAAGACATTTTAATTACAAAAGTCGAGTGAAGTCAGTTTTGAGGGTGGCTAGAGGAAGGCTAGTGGGACTGTTGCACGCTGAAAGGTTAACTCTGTTGGCAATACAAAATACTGGATTACTTTTTGTTTCTACAAAAACAGATGTCTATCTGTTTCTTTTAACCCTGTTTCTGCATACTTCATAAGATCTGCTCTTCAAAAAAAAAAAAGTCCTTATAAGGCAATTGATGCCACGTAACTTACTTCCTGCCAAGTCTCTGAGTAATGCTTCTTTTTTTTTTTCTTTAAAGATTTTATTTATTTATTGGACAGAGAGAGACATTGCAAGTAGGCAGAGAGAGGAGGAAGCAGGCTCCCGGCCGAGCAGGGAGCCCGATGCGGGCCTCGATCCCAGGACTCTGGGATCATGACCTGAGCCAAAGCAGAGGCTTTAACCCACTGAGCCACCCAGGCACCCTGAGTAATGCTTCTGAGCAGCTGAATAGCATCATAGTATAGTGGTAATGAGTTCATGTTCCAGAGTTCAACTGCCGGGCTCCAAAGCTGTGATACCAATTGCTGGCTCTGTGACCTAACGCAAATTATTTAGTCTCAGGGTGCCTGGCTGGCTCAGTCGGTGGAGCACGCGACTCTTGATCTCAGAGTTGTAGGTTCTAGCCCCATGCTGGATGTAGAGATTACTTAAACATAAAAATCTTTAAGGGCGCCTGGGTGGCTCAGTGGGTTAAAGCCTCTGCCTTCGGCTCAGGTCATGATCTCAGGGTCCTGGGATCGAGGCCCATATCGGGCTCCCTGCTTGGCAGGGAGCCTGCTTCTCCCTCTCTCTCTGCCTGCCTCTGCCTACTTGTGATCTCTCTCTCTCTCTCTGTCAAATAAATAAAATCTTAAAAAAAAATTATTTAGTCTCTCAGTCTCACTTTTGTAATCTTTACAATGAGGATGATAATAAGAGCCCTACCATATTTCACTGATGTGAGAATTAAATTATTTAATTGTATAGTAAAATGCTTGACACTGGATATTCAGTAACAAAATTTTCATTTCTGGAAACATGGTACCCACAACAACTTTTCTGCAAAAAAAATACCTCAAAAATACGCCATATAAAACATTTTAAATTTTTAAAAGATGCAACCTGCATTGGTAAGAAAATAAAAACTACTTATATCCTGATCTTGGTCTCTAGTATCATTCCCCACAAAAAGAAACCAGGGCTCCCTAGAGAAAGAGTTAATTCCAGAGGTAGGACAGGAAGAATACAAAGGGGAGCCTGGACCATTTCGGTAGGGCTTAAAAACAAGGAAACTTTCAAAGATTATTGGATTCATAACAAAAGGACCCAGAACTCAGTTGAAGGAGATCTAAGTAGCCTACTACTGATAATATAAGCATCAGAAAGAATGATTATAGCTGAATGACATACACTGAATATATAAAAATGCAAAATTCCATTATATTGAAAAAAATACATAGCTGAAGGAGAGGGGGAACTCATTTGTCACCATCCAAAAGAAGCTCTTAAACCAAATTCTTACTTTGAAAATTAGTAAAGGGAAAAATTAAGCATTTATCTTGTCTTTCTAGTGTAAAATATATTTCAAGAGAACCAAATGGCTCTACTATACAGAAGAATACCAGCTAACAAATATAGAAGGAATAATAGAATTAATTAGAACTCTTCATTTCTCAGCTCTTAATGAAATCATTGATCTGTGTTTTAACAAGTGAATGAATGGACTATTGATTGACAAAGGCTACAAGCATTAGGTGAATGGTTAATAGGAACTGGACATTCATATGGTGTTGAAGGAGCACATGGATTCTTCTTGGTCACAAGTGAGAAATGTCACTGTTCCTCCAGGAGATCAGGATGCCATCTCCCAGTGTCTCTTAATGATATGTACACAAAGTACACAACTCTTCACATGTGCAAGCCACAAAATGTCCACCTCACACCTTTAATTTTGAAATAAATTCCAGACCTAAACCTCAAATAAAACTTCCAGAAAACATTGGAGAACACTTTTGGGAGAAGACAAAATCCACAAACTACTTTTAAAAATAACAAATGGACTTCATGAAAATGTAAAACTTATGTTCTTCAGAGGACATCATTAAAAGAAAGAGAAGAAGTCACATGGAGAAAATATGCACAATATACTTACATGACAAAGGACTTGAATCCAGAATATCTAAAGAATTCTTAAAACTCAATAACAAGACCATAACACAATTCTTTAAATGGACAAAGTATTTGAACAGGGCCTTCATAAAAGAAAAAGGTATACAAATGATCAATAAGCACCAATGAAAAAATGCTCAATATCACTGCAAATTAAAACCACAATGATGGGACACCTGACTGGCCCAGTCAGTTAAGCATCTGCCTTTTAGCTCAGGTCATGATCCCAGGGTCTTGGGACTGAGTCCCACATCGCCCTCCTTGCTTAGCAGGGAGCCTGCTTCTCCCTCTGCCTGCCACTTCTCCCTGCTTGTGCACTCTCTTGCTCTCTCACTGACAAATAAATAAAAATCTTAAAAAAAAAAAAAGCACAATGAGATACCACTGCAGACCTACTAATGGCCAAACTAAAGAGTGGCAATATGACGTGTTAGAGAGGATGTGGAATAACTAGATCTCTCAAACACTGCAGGTAAGAATGTAAGGCACGACTAATTTGGAAAACATTTTGGCAGTCTTTTAGAAAGTTAGACATATACTCACCCTATGACCCTATAGCTCTATTCCTAGGTATTTGCCCAAGATAAATGATTTGTTCACATAGAGATATGTACATAAATATTCATAGCAACTTTATTTTTAGCAACTAAAAGCTAAAACAAACCCAATGTCTATCATAAGATAAATGGTGTAGGGGAAGGAATATACTTTTGCTCTATCTTTTTAGATTCAGTGACTGGAGCCTACAAATTAAATCAGAAAAAGGCAGATTAACAGAAGGGGGAAAAACAGTTTATTTACATGTGTAATGTATATAAATACAGGAGAACTCAATGATATGTAAGTCAAAGGGGTGGTTAGAATTTGAGGCTTATATACCATCTTAACAAAGGTGATAATTTGCAGATAAATGTCAAGACAAGGGAAAAGGGGTTGAACTTCTAGGGGCGATAAATTGCGGGAAGGTAAACATGAGGGGGGAAAGAATGGGAGATAAAGATTATTTTAATAACATTTGTTATGCAGACCCATGCTGTGTTTTCTGTCTTCATTGATAAGGGTTGTTCTTCCCCTCTTGGTACAGGAGAGGGCAGGGGGAACACCTTCACAAGGGGAAATTTATGCTCTGCTTTTAGGCAGATGGGGGGAAGGCAAAAGTTCTTTCAGCATCTGCTATTTCCCAGTTGTATTTCCCTGCTGTTTCTCAATTGTATCCAGATAATTCTTGTGCCAAAGTGGCATATTTTGAAGTAGCATATTCTGATCCCCTTTAATGTATAAACGAATTGGAGTGAATCTTTAAAATGGCATACTACTCATCAATAAAAAGAAACAAACTCCTGATACATACAATATGGCTGGATTTCAAAAGAGTAGATTCTACTTGACTTCATGTATATGAATCTAGAAAAGGAAAATACCATTTATAATGACAGAAAACAGACCACTGGATTCTCAGACCCAGGGATGGAGAACACTGACCGGAAGGAAAACAAGGAAACTTTTTGGGCAGTAATGGAAATGTTTTATACCCTAATTGTGGTATTGATTACACAGATGTATGTGTCAGTCAAAAGTCCTCAAACTATATACTTAAAATGAATGTATTTTATGTAAACTATTCCTCAAAAAGTTCGTATAAATTTTAAAAATATTAGCACACTGAATCCAGCCCTACAAAGAAATGAAAATCATTCTTCCCCAAGAGAAAGGAAAAAAACAAAACAAAACTTCTCACAACTAAGTTAGTTTTATTCTGTAAATACAGATTAGTTTAGTATTGGATGAACAACGGCATTTACCACATTAACAAATTAAAGGAGAAAAATATATAATCATCTATAGAAAGATCATATAAAATTTAGCAAGGATTCATTACTTTGGCAATCTACAAACAAAAGGGAGGAGCATCCTTATTCTCCTAAGGTGGATCCACAAAAAAACCCGCAGGAAGTTTTTAGTTAGTACTAGCTATAATACACACACAGGCACTACCGTTTAATGGCTAATGTGATTTCCTCTACAATTCAAGAAGAATTGCTGAACCTACTAAAATCCAGATCTGAGTTGCATAGAGATATAGTTTATAAATCCTGACCTGAAAGATACAAAAAACCTACTGCTGGCATTTTAAATGTAATCATTTAAGAAACGAAGTGAGATTTAAGCATATTCACTTTAAATGCAAACTAATATGATTAAAACCAAATGTGTGATGTCATTAATTTTGACAAATATTTATTGAGTGCAAGTCACCATGAGGGGATGTAAGATACAATAATGAACCAGAGTTGGGAGACTTTTTTTTTTAAATGAAATCATGTCATGATCTAGGGATTTATTTTGTCATACACAAGAGATAAAACTGTCTCCTCGGTTATGTTTTATTCTCTGTATTTTGTGTTTATCATTCAAGAATTGTATTATTGAAGAGGTTTCCCAATGCACAGTCTCATGAAAAATTCAACAGCTTGTTAAGGACTGGGAATTTTCACAGCAAAACGAAGAAACGTCATATTTCTGGTTTAGGGTATAAAATAAATTATTAACAAAAACTCATAAAAATTTTTTTCAAGAGAACAGTGGCAAGGGGAAAAGAAAGATTGATTTTGCAACAAAAGGGGGGTAGTGGGGGAACTGGCTAAATACAAGTCAGCATCTCATACCAGAACAAAACTTAAAACAAACTGAAGAAAAGTGCAAGCTTTGGTGTGTTGTGAATAACCACATTGTTAATATGCTCCAGTGTCTGTCTTTTGGGTTCCTTTCTCTATTTGGAAGCACGTAATTATTGGACTCCAATCATTTTGCATTTACCTTTCCTTCTGACTTCTTCCCTCCAGCACTCTGTAAGGTCACCAGGACCCTAATTGGCCAGTGGTCTCTTTTCAGCCTAACCACTCAGCTAATCTCACCTGGCACTCTTTTTGTAAACACTGCTCCCCACTTAGCTTCAGTGCTACTTGTCTTCCCCAGTTCTGCCTCCGCCTCCTCAAACTTCACCCCAGTCTTCTCTCTACCAGAGGATTCTCAAGTTCCCCCATGTCTGCAGCCTCCACTGGACAATGATGGTTTCCACAGCTGAACCCCACCTTTCTCCTGCACTCCAGGCTTCTGCCTCTGCTCCTGGAAAATGCCACCTCAGAATGCTCAAAACTGAACGTACTGTCTCTCTCTTACCAAACCTCTTCCTCCAACTGTGCTTCACCATTCATAACATCACTGCTCACCTGACTGCAAGGCACTAATCTCAGAATCAGGGCCTCCATCTCCCTCCCACCACCATACCCAAAGAGTCTCCAGTTGGGCCAAGTCTGCTCCTTGGCATCAACTACATCTGGGCACTCCTCATCTCCAGCTGTTTTGGTTAAGCCTTCATCCTCTTATCTAGACTGCGGCTGCTGGTCCACCTGCCTCCAGTTCCTTACCTTCACCCCATTCTGCCTCCAGGGTGATATTTTAAAATATGATCTGCTTATGTTACTTCCTGCCTGCTTGAATCTCTCCATGTTTCTCCAGTGCCAAGAGGTTAAAGTACTAATTTCTTAGGAGAAGATGTAAGGCTTAAAAAAACCTGGACTCCACCTATTTTTTCAGCTTTATCTCATTTTTCTCCCCACACTGCACCCCCGCACAAAATACATATGCACACCTGTTTCTCCCACACTCACATTATGCTCAGCCATACTAAACTGATACTTCTTGAAGACACCTTTCTCTTCCGTGCTTCCTTGCCTTTGCACACGTGAGTCCTCTACTTGGAGTGTCCATCCCTCAAACTCAGAATCACCAGATTTAGCAAATAAAAACACAGGATGCCCATAGATCTGAATTCTTCTATGTGGTCTGAAGTATATCCCGTACACTATGTTAACATTTTCACCTTTCATTCACCAATAAAATTCAGGAGTTGTCATTCAACCCTAAAGACATTCCTCCCACACCAGAGCATGGCAGAATGTGGCCTCTTGCTTTAAATGTCACAGAAATGCATGTCTGTCTCAGCTGTGGATGTTGTTTTAACAGCTACTGTTATTCAGTGCTAAAACCAGGCTAAGGGTCTCATATGCATTACACCTTGTTTGTCATCTCAATTGTCCTATTAGGTAGGTAATATTACTAATTTTCATTTTATAGATGAGGAAACCAAGGCATGGAGAAGATACAGAACTTGGCACAAGTTCTATAAGTAGGGAAGCACAGAATCTGCCTCATTGCAGAGCCCACATGATTCATCTTTGCACTTTGATAACTTATGTTTATAGTACTTTGCAATTTGTGAAGCTCTTTTTTCCTTTTCCTCATGTGATGTCTTAGAAAAAAGTGTAAGAATAATATGACCAAGGGCGCCTGGGTGGCTCAGTGGGTTAAAGCCTCTGCTTTCGGCTCAGGTCATGATCTCAGCGTCCTGGGATCGAGGCCCACATCGGGCTCTCTGCTCAGCAGGGAGCCTGCTTCCTCCTCTCCCTGTCTCTCTGCCTGCTTCTCTGCCTACTTGTAATTTCTCTCTGTGTGTCAAATAAATAAATAAAATCTTAAAAAAAAAAAAAAAAAAGAATAGTATGACCAAGATTCATCATGTACCACCATCCACAAGAAATACAACACAAATAAAGCCAAAGCCCCCAGTAACATTCCCTTCCCCAGTATACACCATTTTTAATTGGTGCTTAGTCTTCTAATTCCTGTATATGTAGTATAAATCTAAATATTATTTTATATATTTTCATTTAAATTCAATTAGCCAACATACAGTACCTTTTTAGTTTCAGATGTAGAGTTCAATATTTTATCAGTTGCATATAACACCTAGTACTCATCACATCACCCAATTACCCTGTCCCCCCAACCCTGTCCCCCAAGCCCTTCCTCTATTATGAATATAGGTATATTCAGATTCATACAGTACCTCTTTCCAAATGGCAGAAGTATGCATTGGTGGGAGAGAGGAGGAGAAAGGAATAAGTCAGAGAAATGCCAGTGACTAATTCCTGTATATGTACTATAAAATGTATAATATTTTCTATATTTAACATATTATCATACTGTATGCATTTGTCAGCAGCCTGCATTTTCCTCTCCTATTGTATTGTTTAGACTTAATGTTGGTATGTGTAATCCTAGTCATTCATTTTTGCTGTATAATTCTTCACTAAATGACTATATCACAATGTATCCATTCATTCTCTTGTTAATGGATATTGTTGCCATTTCTGGGGTTTTTTTCTTACTTTGATTTTCATTTTATTTTGGTTTTTTGTTTGGTTGGTTTTGTTGGGTTTTTTTAATTGGCCAGAAATAAAGGCTACTCTAAAATTTTTGTACATGGCTCCTCAGGCACACGTGCAAGAATTTCTCTTTAGTAAGTACATGAGAGTGGGATTTCTCTTAAGTGTATGTACATTATTATATTAGAGGTCTTAGACAACAGAGTAAGACAAGAAAAAGTCACAAGAGTTAGAAAGAACCTAAACTGCCAGTACTTAGTCAGTTTTATTGGCTATATGAAAAATCCAGAATTTAATAAGTCAAAATTTTTATGAGAGCTCAACAAAAGTAGCTATATATTTATTGTTCAAAAATCTGTTACATGCTTATGCTATAACAACAAATTAGAAAATGTAAAATTTAAGATTAGAAATAAATTTTACAAAAGATGTATAAGACCTTTATGAAGAAAATCATTAAAAATTATAAGATGCACTATAAACCTAAATAGATATACTGTATTCATAAATAGAAAGACTCGGTATCATAAGAATGTCAGTTTCCCTCAAAGTAATCTGTAAATTCATTGCAATTCCAATCATAATCCCTACAAGATCACTACAGACTGGGAGAGAATATGTGTAATACATATGTCCAACAAAGAATACGTATCTTGGATATAAAAAAAAATCATACAAGCTAAGCGAAATAAGTCAGAGAAAGACAAACACCATATGATTTCACTCATGTGTGGAATTTAAGAAACAAAACAAAGGGGAAAAAATAAGAGAGAGAGACAGCAAGAAACAGACTCTTAATTATAGAGAACAATCTGATGGCTACCAGAGGAGGGATGGAGAAGGGGGGTGGGTTAAGTAGGTGATGGGGATTATGGTGCACACTTGTTGAGATGCACACAGGGTGATGTATGGAACTGTTGAATTACTCTACTGTTTACCTGAAACTAAAATAACATTATACATTAACTGGAATTAAGAAATTAAAAAAAATACAAGATAAAGTAAAAACAAAATAACAGGAATATAGGCTGTATAAATGTGGTTATTTAAAATACGTCACAAATTCTGTCCACACTGCCTTCAAAAGGTAGAGTTAATTCCCCTCTCCTTGAGAGTGAGCTGGGTTGGGTAACTCATGCCCAAAAAATAGAATAAGTGGAAATGATAGTATGTAAGTGACTTTTAAGACTAAGTCATAAAGGCATCATGACTTCATCGTTGCTCAATCTTGGATTACATGCTCTGGAAAACACTAACTGCCATGTCATGAGGACGCTCAAGCAGCCCTATAGAATGGTCCAAATGGCAAGGAACTGAGGTCTCTTGGCAAGGAATTGAAGACTCCAGTGAATAACCATATGAATGACCTATCCTGGGAGCAGATTCTCCAGCCCTGGTCAAGTCTTCAGATGACCACAGTCCCAGCTGACATCTTGAGATGTTATGTAAAATCCTGATACAGAATAATACAGCTAAGCCACTCCCAGATTTTCTAACACTCAGAAATTATGAGATAATAAATTTTTGCTCTTTAAGTCTGCTAGTATAGGATTTATGTGTTATAATCAATATCTAATAAGAGATAATAAATACAGGCAGTTACACCTTAACAGCATAGTGACTGGGAGCACAAATGCTGAGCCAAACTGTCCAGATTCAAATTCTGGCTTTGTTATATAACTTGGACTGGATCACCTGATGGAAGAACCAAGTGGTACTTGGAGATCTTGGAGGATAGGAGGTTTATTTAACGCTGCAGACTCAGAAGACAGTGCTGAGCACAAAGAGGGTAGTTTATACACTTTCGCTTGCTTATCTATGGCACCGCAGGGCAGGCAACAAGCGGGGCAGGAGGGAAAACCCGAAATGGCTCTTCGGCCAGGACTGGGATTGGTCAACCACCTTAAAACACAGATTTCCCTTATCAGCCTCACTGCTGATTAATCATGTGACTATGGGAAGTGACTAATCCTGTGACTACCTTAGTTTACTCATCCTTGAAGCGGAGATAAAATACCATATAAAACCACTATGAGGGGTAAGTGCAAATTGATACAAGTAAAGCACCAAAGAGAATACCTGGTCCACAAGAAACGTCAAAAAGTGTTAGCCACTGTTATGAATTCACAAAAGACTAAACGTGAATGGAAAATTAGATGCTTAGATGCTCAACCTCATTAGAAATTAGGGAAACAGGGCGCCTGGGTGGCTCAGTCAGTTAAGCGTCTGCCTTTGGCTCAGGTCATGATCCCAGGGTCCTGGGATCCAGCCCCACATCATGCTCCCTGCTCAGTAGGGAACCCGCTTCTTCCTCTGCTCCTCCTCCTCACCCATTCAGGTCCTCTTCTCTCTCTCTCTGTCTCAAAAATAAAATCTTTTCTAAAAAAAGAAATTAGAGAAACAAAACCACAATGAGATACCATTTGTCCTCCATAAAATTAGCAAAAAGTGTAGTTGGTTGGAGTGATGGTAATGTGGGCACGCTCACTGTGTGATTATTTACCACGATGTATACGTGTGATATGAGTAGTCTTGTGTGTGTAGGTTATACTTCAATTTGAAAGTAATTTCAAAAAAATAAATAACACAATACACAAAAAATCCAATCTTCTCCGACATTCTACCCTTAACCCAGAAGATGCTCCGTCAATATCAATTATTGGCAAAGACTTATGAAAAGAGCTCATGTCTTGCTGATGGGAGTATAAATTGATACAGCTATTTTGGAAAACGGTTTGGAAATTTTAACAAAGTTGAAAATGGACAAGTAATATTTTACCTGAACAATAATACATAAACTTGCACTACCAGTTTTTCTGTACCTTCTTTAAATTTTCATTTCTGTTAAGATGTTGAGGTGAGAGAGAGGGAAAGCATTCAATGCCCTAAAATTCTGGGACCTTTGACACATTTATACTCTTGAATAGTCTGCCATAATAGAGAGAAATGATCATTCTGCTTACAGACTCAAAGACAGCATGTAAAACATGCCTGGCACGCTGAGCACTCTGTATGGGCCTCTAAAAAGAATTCCTAGATAAAACAGTAATCGGGTCTTTAAAAGAAAAAGGCAGAAGGACTCAAAACCTAAAAAGGAATTAAGAATGAATTATATTAGGGGTTAGCAAACAGAGTGGGGGAGGGGATTGCCTTACAATTAATCTGGTATTTTCTTTCATACTTTATTATGGTACTATATATGTGTATATATAGCATAAAATTTGCCATTTTAGCCATTTTTAAGTATACAGCTCAGTGGCATTAATTACATTCACAATGTTGTGTGACCATAACCGCTATCCTCCCAAACATTTTCCTCATCCCAAACAGAAACTCTTAACTCTTAAACAATGGCATTAAATAAGAATTCTCCCTGCCCACCTGCCTTAGCCTCTGGAAGGTAACCCATGTTCTACCTTCTGTCCCTATGAATTTGACCACTCTAGGTACCTCAAATAAGTGCAATCATATAATATTTGTCCTTTTGTGTCTGGCTTATTTCACTTAGCATAATATTGTCAAGGTTCATCCATATTGTAGCATGCATCAGAATTTCATTCCTATTTATGGTCGAAAAATATTTCATTGTATGTATATACCACATTTTGTTTCTCCACTCGTCTGTTGATTGAACTCTTAGGTTGCTTCCATCTTGGGCTATCATAAATAATGCCACAATTCTTGATATTTAAATATCAGTTTGAGTCCCTGTTTTCAGTGCTTTGGGGTATACACCTCAGAGTGAAATTGCTGGGTCATACAGTAATTTAGATTTAGATTTTTGAGGAATGGCCAAACTATTTTTCCACAGTGACTGCACCATTTTTCCCCACCAACAGTGTACCAGGGTTCTAATATTTATACATCCTTGCTGACACTTGTTATTTTCCTTTTCTTAATATAACCATTCTAGTAGGTGTTAAGTGGTATCTTATTGTGGTTTTTGATTTGCATTTCTCTAATAATTAGTGATGCTGAACATCTTCTCAAGTACTTATTGACAATTTGTATATCTACTTTGGAGAAATGCCTGTCTATTCAAGTCCTTTGTCCACTTTTTAATTGGATTGTCTTTTTGTTGTTTACTTTTAGAAGGTCTTTATATATACTTGATACTAAACCCTTATCATATATATGATTTGTGAATATTTTCTCACACTCTGTAAGTTGTCATTTCTCTTTCTTGATAATGTTTTTTGATGTATAGAAGTTTGTTTTTAATTTTGAAGAGGTCCAATTAATCTTTTTTTATTTTGTTTTTTATGCTTTGGTGTTTAAGATTCCCTTGTCAAGTCCATAATCATTAATTATATTTTCATGTTTTATCATTTTAACTCTTATATTTAGGTCACTGATCCATCCAGTACTTTTGATGGATAAAAATAAGATCTCCCTTGTAAAGTCACAGGAAAATCATATAAGCTATCTAAAATCATTTGAAAGAAAATTTAAAATAGAGTGGAATAGTTGGGAATCTTGTAGTCTCCATAGACTCCCCTCCTGACTGAATATTTGCCTTATGTCAACAGCAATGACTACATGCAATCTCATGAGAGCCTCACCCTAAGAGGAGAATCAATGGGGTTAAGTCATTTATAAAAACTATCGAAAGATCTTGGGCACTGCTGGCTGATAACTGGTCCATATGTCAGCCAAAACCTTGTGGCTTTGGTACGATTTGAAAGAGCACTTAATTTAAATAGTATCTATTTGGAATAGGTAATTAATTTTATCTCAAGAATCTGATGACCCAACCAGAGTCTTATTATAATATTTTTAAAAATGTGTTTAGATAAAACTTGCCAACCACAAGAGTTAAGACAAATGTTGTGAAGGTAGCATTGGAAATCAGAAGATGCAATTTTGTGGGGGTGGGGGAGGTCCTAAAACTCCATAACCCTTTGTTTCCTCATTTGTGAGAAAATGTTGAGAAGATACATAAAAATATTGCTCTGTCTTTACTTGCCCTAACATCTCATTGTCAGGAACTAAGATATTGGTAGTGTTTAGATGACATCATCTTTGAGACATTCTTAGTCTGTTCATGCTGCCATAACGTATATCATTGACTTGGAAGCTTGTAAACAACTGAAATTTATTTCTCACGGTTCCAGAGACTGGGAAATCTAAGATCAGGGTCAAGGAAGGATTTGGACATATTCATTTAGTTGGTCAGTCTTGCAAGAACAATTTATTGAGCACCTCATTACAAGAGACACCCTAGATGTGTTCCTTCTTTCTCAAAGACCTTATTGTCTAGTTGTTCAACAAGCAAAGATTGTTTAAGAATGAATTGTTATGGTGTAACAACCCAAATTGAGCTTCAGTGTTCCCATAAGTAGTGAAGTTTAAGCCAAGATGTGAAAACTAAAAAAGACAAAGAGAGGCAAAGGGGAGTAGAGAGTGTTTGGGACAATTGGAATATCATATGAACTAGAGATTAAAGAGAGTATAGTTCTTCAAAAGAACATTCAAAGGAATGGGAGAACTCTTAAAGGAAGATGCAGAGTAGGGATCCTGAGCTCACTTCCTCCCATGGACACATTGAGGAAACAATTACATGTATAGTAACTTACTCTGAAAATGATCTGAGACTGTCAGAGATTTTCCACAGCTGGTCCTAGAGAGAAGCCCACATCAAAAAGAGTGGGGGGGGGGATACCTGGGTGGCTCAGTTGGTTAAACGTCTGCCTTCAGCTCAGGTCATGATCCCAGGGTGGTAGCATCGAGTCCCACATTGGCCTCCCTGCCCACTGGGGAGCCTCCTTCTCTCTCTCTCCCTCTGCCCTCTGTGTGTGCTCCCTCTCTCTCTAGCTCTTTTTCTTGCTCAAATAAATAAATAAAATCTTAAAAAAAAGAAGAAGAAGAAGAGGAGGGGCAGAGATGAGATCAGGAACCAAACCCCCTGTATGACTAGCCACAAAAAAGAAGGACATCACAAGCACAGAGGAGAGAAGAGATCAGATCCCACACCAGGCCCCTCTGGCCCTAAGAACCCACACTGGGAAGGCAAGTCCACATAATGTCTAACTTTGAATAGTCCACTAGGAGGTGCCTGGGTGGTTCAGTTGGTTAAGCATCTGCCTTTGGCTCTGGTCATCATCCCAGGGTCCTGGGATGGAGTGTTGCATTGAGCTACCTGCTCAACAGAAAGCCTGCTGCTCCCCCTGCTTGTTCTCTCTCTCTCTCTCTCTTTCTCTCTCTCTCTCTTTCTCTCTCTCAGATAAATAAATAAAATCTTTTTAGAAAGAAAGAAAAAGAAAAGTCCACTAGGGCTCAGGAAACTAAGTCTTTATCTTTAAGAACCAGCACACTAAATAAATTGGCCAGAAACACAACACAAACCAGTTTGAAAAGGGGATTTATTTACTAAGTTTGCATGTATGCCAGAGAAGCAGAGATCCACACATTTCTCTGGGAACAAAATCACTGGCCAGCACTATTTTTTTTTGTCCTCTCCAAGATTAGATGGCTGGAGGGTTTGGAAAGCCAGGTCTAACCTTCTTCATCTACCTTACTAGGACTCCAGCCCCACCCTGACATTCCCCTAGAGACACATCCCATCAAATCCACCCACCACCACACCCGTCCCCCACCAAAGCAGATCCCACACCACCATACCAAGTGGGCCGCAGCAACCAGGACCAGATCCCACCCAAAGTGATTCCTATGGGGTGCCTGGGTGGTCCACACCAAGACACATATAATTTATATGGCAAACATTAAAGAGAATTGTAAAAGTGGCAAGAGAAGAGAAGTTACCTACAAGAGAAACCCAATAAGGCTATCAGCTGATTTTTCAGCAGAAACTTTATAAGCCAGAAGAAAGTGGAATGATATATTTGAAGACTGAAAGGAAAACCTGCAAACAAGAGTAAACCACCCAGCAAGATTATCATTCAAAATTGAAGGACAGATAAAAAGTTTCCCAAAGGGCGCCTGGGTGGCTCAGTGGGTTAAAGCCACTGCCTTCGGCTCAGGTCATGATCCCAGGGTCCTGGGATCGAGGCCCACATTGGGCTCTCTGCTCAGCAGGGAGCCTGCTTCCTCCTCTCTCCTCTCTCTCTGCCTGCCTCTCTGCATACTTGTAATCTCTCTCTCTGTGTCAAATGAATAAATAAAATCTTTAAAAAAAAAAAAAGTTTCCCAAACAAAAGTTAGAGTTAATCACCACTAAGCCAGACTTACAAGCCATCCCTTTAGCCAGACATGTTAAAGGGAATTCTTTACGTTGAAAGAAAATGATATAGCTAGAAGTAAGAAAATTATGAAAGGTAAAAATTCTACTGGTAAACTAAGCACATAGTAAAGGTAATACAGTAATTTACATAACTAATAAGGAGACAAAAACACAAAGTAGTTAAATCAATTATATACACAAAAGTTAGTCAAGGGACACAAAAAATCTAAAAATATAAAATACGACATCATATGCAAAAAACTGATTGAGGAAGTAAAACTTTAATGCTTTTATAATGTGTTCAAACAACAATCAACTCACTATAAACTACTATACTCATAGGATGTTATATATGAACCCCATAGTAATCACAAACCAAAAACTTAAAATCAATTCAAAAAAATAAAGATGAAGAAATCCAAGCATAACACTAAAGAAAGCCATTAAGGCACAAGGAAGAGAGCCAGAGAAGAAAAAGAAAGGGAAACACAAACTTCAAAGACAACCAGAAAATAATTAACAACATGGCAGTAAGTATATACTTATTAATAATTACTTTAAATGCAAATGTATATTCCTCAAAAACTAAAGATACAATACAGTCCAGTAATTCTACTTCTGAGTATTTACCCAAGGAAAACAAAACACACTTTGAAAAGATACATGCACTCTTATGTTTATTGCAGCATTATTTACAATAGCCAAGATATGGAAGCAAACTCTACCCATTGATAGATCACACACATGCACACCACACACACATACACACAGAGGAACATTACTCAGCCATAAAAAAAGAATGAAATCTTGCCATTCGTGACAACATGGATGGACGTAGAGGATATTATGCTAATTGAAATAAGTCAGAGAAAGACAAATACCATATGATTTCACTTATATGTGAAATTTAAAAGAGCAAATGAACAAACAAAAAACAAAAACAACAAAAAGAGAAACAGACTCAAACACAGAGAACAAACTAGTTGTTGCCAGAGGAAAAATAAATGGGAGGATAGGCAAAATAGGTGAAGGGGATTAAGAGGTACAAAGTTCAGTTATACAGAGAGCAAGCTTATGACTACCACAGGGAAGGTGGGTGGTGGGGTGGGTAAAATAGGTGATGCGGATTAAGGGGTGTAATTGTGATTAGCACCAGGAAGTGTCAAGTCACTAAATTGTACACCTGAAACTAATATTACACTGTATGTTAACTGGAACTTAAATAAAAACTTTTTTAAATTTATAATTATAAATAAGTCCTGAGGATGAAAAGTACAGCATAGGGAATATAGTCAATAATACTATAATAACTTATTGGTGACCAATGGCACACTTACGTGGTAAGCATTTTGTAAATATATGTAATTGCTGGATCACTATGTTGTACACCTGAAACTAATATGTCAACTATACTTCAATTAAAAGTAAAAAGACAAAAAAAGAAAATACACTGATACCAAAAAAATTAAGAATTACATAAAAATTTAAAAAAAAAAGGAAAAAAAGCCACCATGACTAGAACATTGAGTATGAATAATAGTGACAGACAAGATTTCAGTAACAGAGATGTCAAGTCAAAACTTTTGGCTTGGCAAATGGGAAAGCACTAAAGAGCATTAAGGTGGGAGAATGAGAATCTGACTTATAATGTAGAGATGACCCTGGCTTCTAAGCACAAGATGAAGAAGATGTAGCCACACATTTGGCCTGGCAAGCAGTCATGGTGATCTCATTGCCCTTTGCCAGGACTGGTCTGGCAGTGGATGTGTGACTAAGTTCTGGCCAAGGAGACATAAGGCAGTCTCACGGGGAGCTTCTGAGGAAAATTTCCTTTCACTGGGGAGGTAGAGGGGAGGGAGGTACATTCCTACCAAAATTCATTACCTGAATCCAATCATGAAGAACATCAGAAAAACCCAAATTGAGGGAGAGGAAACAACTGACCTATACTCAGGAACCATCTGGAATAAGCATAAAAATGAAACCCAACAGTCTGAGGAAGGCAGAATGTAAAGATGAAGATCATCTGGGTTCCTGACAACTGTGTTTTGCTACTAAATTAATCAATCTTATATCTAAATTCAACCAGAATTTACATGGTTTATTATTTAAGCCAAGTGAACTTTTTCATTTTATAGCACACATAAAAAAAAGTGGTATTTATATGACATACTGGGGTAGGCAGTTGAGGATGTTCATGGGTAGCTCCCAGAGGTCCAGGCCACCCCAGGCTCTTATCTGGTTGCCTCAGGGTCTAAGGAGATTGATATCTCAGAGCACCTGCAACCAACCTGCTGCACACTATCGTCCCTAGGCACACTGGCTAGGAAATGCTGGCTTAAGCCACTGTTAGTTGGGCTTTTTGTTCCTTGCAGCTCAAAGCATCCAACAATCTGGCTGATAACTATGTTAACACAGTGCCCACTCAGCCACCCAACCTAAAAACCCAGGAGTCATCCTGCACTAACTCCCATCCTTCACTCCCTTAGGTCTACCCTTGTACCTCTTTGAAATCTCCATATTTTGCCCCTCACTTCACCCCCACTGCCATGGCCTTCACCTGGATGACCAAAAGTAGTCTCAGATTGCCCTACCTCTAACTCACTGATCTTTTTTTTTAAGATTTTATTTATTTATGAGAGAGAGAAAGACAGGGAGAGAGAGAAACAGAAGAAGGACAAGCAGACCCAGGGCTCAATCCCATGATTCTGAGATCATGACCTGAGCCAAAACCAAGAGTTGGACACTTAAATGACTGTGCCACCCGGGCACCCCTCTAATTTACTGATCTTTAATCCATCCTAACATGGCCAGCAACTGCTCTAACTATCACTCTCCTCTCAATCACTGCTGGAGGCCACCAATCTCAATCCTGTGTCACAATCACCTGAGATGAGCACCACAGATAATTTGTTAAGATAAGAGTAAGAATACTAAAGTGTGCTGATGATTTGCTATTTAGATAAATTAGAATATATCCAAATTTGTCCCAATAATGATATCTGTTTTATATTCTGGCATTTTTTTTGAGTGTTAGGATTTACTGAAGAACACTGAAATTTTCTGCAGCAACTATTTACTCTCCCATTTCTCATACTATATAAAAGGGAGTAGAGGTGAGATGAAGGGAATTCTTTTAGCTTTTAAAAAAAAAAGTCACTTCCTGCGAGATAAGAATGAAAAAGGATGGACAAATATCCAGAGTTGAAGAAAGAATTTGAAATATCCAAACTTAAGTCAATCTTTTCAGAATAGTATCTTTGTATCAAGAAAAGGTATACTGGGTATCTTGTTTGACCCCCAACAGTTTATCCTTTTCTGAGCTTGGGAGGCTGAGCTGATGAACTAAATTAATGAGACCCTTGCTTCCAAATCAAGTTGGGATTCACCAGGGGGAGACCTTGAGAGATCAGGGCATGGGGGAGATTGAGGTTGGGTGTTTTTCCTACAGCTCCTTCCCTATCAGATACCACAGGATGGCTATGTACTTGTACCAGAGACAACAGCTGCTGCCAGGTCAAGTCTCCATGTAACTACCCTCCTGATGTTCTGGTAACCATCCCTTCCTGTTGTGTCTTCAAGATGAAGGTGGTAATAGCTCCCCTGTTGTCACTATCTCTGGGATACACTATCCTCCATTGACTTCCTTAAATCTTGCACATATCTTTGTAAATAATCCTCTTATTAAACAGTCTTCATTGGGGCACCTGGGTGGCTCAGTCATTAAGCTTTGCCTTCGGCTCAGGTCATGATTCCAGGGTTATGGGATGGAGCCCCACATCAGGCTCCCTGCTCTGCAGGAAAGCCTGCTTCTCCCTCTCCCACTCCCCCTGCTGGTGTTCCCTCTCTCGCTGTCTTTCTCTGTCAATAAATAAAATCTTTAAAAAAATTAAATTAAATTAAAAAAAAAATAAACACTCCTCAAATTAGTCAGTTTCAGAGTACCATTTGTTTCCTGCTGGGACCTTCAGTGATTTTGAGTCACAGTATTGGATTTGGATCAGGCTGGAGGAAAATAGAAAGTTTTGACACGGTCAAGTGAAGAATGTTATAGGTGTTTACTAGGCAAGCCAATGAATGCATGACATACATGCCTTCATCCTCCCTCACATCTTTTGGGACAGAAAATATTTAAGAAACTGATGATTTATTGGACTGAAACCACCAATCAATGATAAATTTGATTTTTTATAATTATTAATCAAAAATACATTATTATTAATATATAATTATCACATCTTTTAAAATCGGCTCCATGCCCAACATAGAGTCCAATGCAGGGCTTGAACTCACAACCCTGAGATCAAGACCTGACCTGAGATCCAGAGTTGGCTGCTTAACCAACTAAGCCACCCAGGTACCCCTATATTATCACATTACTGACCACCAAATGATCAATATTTTTCACTATGTGCCTACTGAAGTTAGCCATAATTATACACTTAACTTGTTTCCTTACCTGTAACTAGATAATCTCTAAGTTTCTTTATGATTTCATAATTCTCTGATGATATGAATATTAAACCCAGAAATAAAAACAGGGAAGAGAGAGAAGTAGAAATGGCAAGGAAAAGCCAAGAATACATTCCTTATGTATATACCTCTGTACTTTCTCCATGAATCTTTGCAAAACCATCAGCCCTGCATAGCTTCTCTTCTCTAAATACTGAGAGCACAAGTGACTGGTATCACAAAATCCAGCACTCCGTTAGAGGGTTTATGCCACTCTCGTCTCTAAACATAGCCCAGATGTCAGTTTACCCTTACTTTTATGCCTTCCCACTGGCCACAGGCTCATCAAGAGTAGAGACTACATGGGGCCCTGCATGGCTCCGTTAGTTAAGTGTCCATCTCTTGATTTTGGCTCAGGTCATGATCTCACGCTCCAGGTTCAGCCAGGAGTCTACTTCAGATTCTCTCTATCCGTCTCTCTCTGCCCCTCCCCCTCCATGGACTCTCTCTCTCTCTCAAATAAATAAATCTTTAAAAAAAATAATAAACAGTAGGGACACAAAGTACTTCTCTATCTGGTCCTGCCCAACACATTTTTTTCAGATATTCAGTATACGTTTAAAGAATTGAAATAATGGACACATAATGACTGATTTCCATGTATTTCTGCCAAGAACCTTTGCCACACACTTTCATTTGTTTTTGTTTTCATGGGTATGTTTTCATAGGAAGAAAAAAGTAGATGGCATTTTGGGGCATGCATTATTTTTCTCCCAATTTGTAACTATTTATATTTACAAAACTGCTGTATTAGTTATGGTAAGCTAGGATGTGGTTACAAACAATCCCCAAATTTCAGTTGCTTAGTATAAAGAAGTCCATTGCTCACACAGCATAAATTTATCCCCTCTCAGTTCTGGAAGTCGGGAGTCTGGTGAGCTCAACTGTTCCCTACCTCTGGTCTCACAAGGTTAAAATCAAGGTATCAACCAGCCTGTGCTCTCAGCTGTAAATTCTGGGGGCAAATATGCTTCCAAGCTTATTCAGGTCCCTGTTTCCTTTCTAGTTGTCAGCCAGTGTTGCCTTTTAGCTTCTAGGGGCCTCTCTACAGTTCACATGAGACATGGCCCCTTACCTCTCAGGATCAACCATGCAGTAGCACTAGTTCTTCTCATGCTTGGAAATGCTCTGACCTCTCATTCTTCTGCATCTCTTCTGTCTCCAGCCAGAGAGAGTCCTTTGCTTTTCAGGGCTCATGTAATTAGCTTGGACCCACATGGACAATCCAGGGTAATTTCCCCTATTTTATGGTCGGACACCTTGATTATACCCTTTGCCATGTCATATAACTTATTCATGGGCTCCAGTGATTAGGGTGTGAATATCTTTGGGGGGGGGTCATCTGCCTACTATATATGGTATGTTTTATACTTGTGCAACCCACTGTCCTGGGTGCTTTACATTCATCAACAGATTTAATTTTCACAAAGATCTGAAGGTTTGGTACATTGAACATCATACCTTTTTTACAAATAGGGACCAAAGAAAAGAAGGTGAAATAAGCTTCCCAAAGTTACATAGCTTGTAAGTGGTACTGGTGAGCTTTAAGCCCAGGGGCTCTGGCTCCCACATCAGTGCTCTTTACCAGCACATCACACTCCTTTTATAAGACTGTTTCTGCAGCCAAGAAAGAGTATGTGTTGTCACAAAATGTCAGAAGGCCACATGGATGTTTCAGATTGCCAAAATTGTCTCAGGCTCAGCCAATATAAATGCGTGACAGTTTTTTCTTCTTATATTCAACAAAACTACATTTGTCCTAAAATTCTTTCTAACAGTTGTTTAAACCTACCTCAACATTACATTTGCAAATAACTTGCTTAGGAAGGCATTTATTAAAAATTAAAGTCTATCATTTACTTAAATAAAAAAGCAATTTCCTAAGAATTATATTTCAATGTGTTGGTTGTAAAGAATTATAAAATTTGGCTTTAAAAAAATTATATATATTATGTATAATGACTCCCCAAAAGTTAAGGAATCTGTTTCTAGTGTCTAAGACTTATTTATGGTCAAAAGAGATTACTAGAGGTCTTTTCAGTGAAATATTAGTCTAGCTGTTTTAGTTATCTATTACTGAGTAAGAAATGACCCCAAAACTTAGCATATATATATATATATATATATACACACAATATATATATATTTATATTATATATATTTATGTATATTTATTTTTTCTATGGGTCATGAATCCAGGAGAGGCTTAGCTGGGTGGTTCTGCTCAGTTTCTCATGAGGTTGTTGTCAAGAGTGCTTTAGTTATCTGAAGGCCTGACCAGAGCTGAAGGAGCATTTTCCAAGATGGCTCATTCATAAGGCTGTTGTAGGACGCCTCTGTTCCTCACCATATAGGCCTCTCCGCAGAGCTGCTTGGGAATACTTAAACAGTAACTGGCTTCAGTGTGTGTGATTGAATTGGTCTAAAACTTGCTATAATTGTAAACTGACAGAAAAGTTGAAAGTAGAATAGCCATTAATAGCCACTGCTATTTATCAAAAAGAACCTAACTGACCTAGCTGAGTTCACATCTAACAAGTAGCGAAAACAAATCAAAATTTTACCCATCTGAAATCAAAGACCATATTCGTTCCTCTATCTTACACTGCCTCACAGAATTGTTGTTTTTAGCTGTCTTCATTATTGCTAGTAACCTTTACTAGCTACTATTAGTGAATATTTCTGGATCATGTGATTTGCATTTTATATAAGCTCAATATATGAAAATCTGAGTTTTTTCAAAAAAATAAATGGTATAATAAGATTTTGAGATTCTTCATTTTGTAAAAGGTCTAACAAAATTTGAATCTTTTCAAAAGAAATCTCTTTTGGTTCATTTAAAATGTGATTTAACTTATGAAAAATTAATACACAGAGAACATGAGCAAAAACAAAGTGGAAGGGATAGGGTGTTCAAGAAAGAATGAGTAATCCAATTTGGTTAGAATGTACTATATATCAGGAAGTGCAACAGATAAACCCAGAAAAGTAATTTTATTCAAATTATGATAAAACACACGTGTGACTTATTAGGCTACATCTGCCTAGTCTCCGAAGTATCTAACCAAAAGCATGGAAACAAATTTAAGAAGGTATTGATGTGTAACGTAGAACTTTTAGAAATGACTTTACAATTATGGCTTAGATATTGTAAAGGGCACATATCTTAGTTGTATGGCTCGAAAGACTTTATATGTTTACTCTCTTATAAACACTACCCCATGGGGTGCCTGGTGGCTCAGTTGCTAAATGCCTGCCTTCTGTTCAGGTCATGATCCCAGGGTCCTGGCATTGAGCCCCACATCGGGCTCCCTGCTCAGCAGGAAGCCTGCTTCTCCCTCTCCCACTCCCCCTGCTTCCCCCTGTGTTCCCTTTCTTGCTGTGTCTCTCTCTGTCAAATAAATAAATAAAATCTTAAAAAATAATAAAAAATAAACACTACCCAGATCAAAATACAGAATAATTTCAACACCCCAAAAACACATCTTCATACAGCCTACTAATCCTTTCCTCCCCTCAAGAAAGAAACCCAATATTCTGACTTATATCACCACAGATTAGATTTCTTGTTTATTCTTGAAGTTCATATAACTTGTGTGTCTTCTTTCACTCATGTTTATGTCTCTGAGATTCACCTATGTTGTTACAAGTAGTTTATTACTGTGAAGTACTCTGGTGTATGAATATGTATTTATAATATTAATATGTTATAATTAATTTTTCCATTCAGCTGTTGAGCAGTATTTGGCTTATTTCCAGTTTGGGACTATTATAACTTGCAATGAAAATTCTTTCACATATCTTTTGGTGTACACTAAATGTTTATTCTTGTTGGGTATATACCCAGGAGTAGAATTGCTGGGTTACAATAATACATGGTAAGCTTTAAATGTGTCCTACCAATTTACACTCCCACCAGCAATACAGGAGAATTCCAATTGCTCCACATCTTCACCCAACACTTGTTATTGCCAGTCCTTTCATTTTAACCATTCTGGTGGAGGTATTGCAGTGCCTCATTCTGGTTTTAATTTCCATTTTCCTGATGACATAGAGCACATTTTGGGTTTCATGTTGCCATTAAGTTATGCTCTTTTATGAGATGCCTGTTCATGGAATGTAGACTTTACCCAAGGTTTTTTAAAGAAATAAAAGTAGGGCACCTGAGTGGCTTAGTTGGTGAAGCACCCGATTCTTGGCTTCGGTTCAGGTCATGATCTCAAGGTTGTGAGATCAAACCTCACGTTCACACTCGTGCTCATGCAGAGTCTGCCTGTGGTTCTCTCTCTCCATCTGCCCTTCCCCCTGTTGACACACACTCTCTAAAATAAATAAAATCTTTAAAAATAAAGAAATAAAAAATAAGGAAGTAAAGGTGTAGGCTTTACTATGTACCATAAGGTAACCCCCCCAAAAAAAATCCTTCCTAGATATTTTTCTTCTCATGACAGTTACTTCATTTTTTTTCTTCTCTTCTGTCTTCACATAAAGATAAAACTAAATATAAAATCTTCTCAAATTCACCCCCACACTTTCACTAAAAAATCCCTTCATTCCTGCTCTACAAGATAATAGCTAAGCAAACATTACTCCACAAAATGAACACTTTGTTCATTCCTACTGAGTCATAAACTTGCTACCTAAGGAAGCTCAATATGTCTCACTCATAACAGGTCCTAAATCTACTAGTCTGTAAACTCCTCCCTTCAAACTCAGGTTATCTTGCTTATAAATTAATTTATTCATTTAATTTCTACCTGTTCTCAGTGAAAGCAAGTTCTTTGCTGTGTTCAATTTTGAATCTCAAGTGCCTAGAAAGAGTGCCTGACACATAGTAGGTGCTCAATAAACACTTGTAAAATAAAAGAGTAAAAAGAAATACCGATTACATGAAAAGATACTCAGCCTCAGTCATCATCAGGAAAATGCAAATCAAAACCATAACAGGATTCCACCTCACATGTCTTAGAATGGTTCCCATCAAAAAGACTAGAAATAACAAGCATTCATGAGGATGTGGAGAAAAGGGAAATTTGTGCCTTGTGAGTGGGAATACCAGTTGGCACAGCTACTATGGAAAACAGTATGGAGTTTCCTCCAAAAATTAAAAATAGAACTACCATATGATCCAGCAATTCCACTTCTGGGTATTCATCTGAAGAAAATGAAAACACAGAGGCATCTGGGTGGCTGAGTCAATTAAGCATCTGCTTTCAGCTCAGGTCATGATCCCAGGGTCCTGGGATCGAAACCTGCTTTGGGCTCCTGGCTCAGTGGGGAGCCTGCTTCTCCCTCTGCCTTTCCCCCCAAATACACTCATGCTCACTTGCACTCTCTCTCTCTCAAATAAATAAAAAAAATTTTTTAAAAAGAAAACTAAAACACCAATTTGAAAAGATATGCACACCCCACGTTCAATGCAGCATCAATGTGTAAAGAAGATGTGGTATGTATAAATGGTATATATATAGCATATATATAAACATATATGTGATATATATTTATATGTATAAATATATTTTTTTCAGCCATAAAAAGAAAATCCTGCCATTTGTTAACAAAATGGGTGGGACTTCAGGGTATTATGTTAAGTGAAATAAGCCAGACAAAGAAAGACAAATAGCATATCATCTCACTTAAATGTGGAATCTAGAAAAAAAGAAAAAGTCAAACTCATGAATACAGAGAACAAATTAATAGTTGTCAGAGGTGGGGGGTGGGGTTGGCAAACTAGGTGAAAGGAGTCAAAAGGTATAAACTTCCAGTTATAAAATAAGTCCTGGGGATAACATACAGAATGATGACTATAGTCAATAATACCACATTATACCATCAACTGATTAATGAATAAAGATGTGGTATATATATGCAATGGAATCTTACTCAGCCATCAAAACGAATGAAATCTTGCCATTTACAATGATGTGGGTGGAACTAGAGTATATTATGCTAAGTGAGATAAGTCAGAGGAAGACAAATATCATGATTTTGCTCATATGTGGAATTTAAGAAACAAAGCAGATGAACACAGGGAAAGAGAAGGAAAAAAATGAGATAAAAACAGAGAACGAATGCTGTGAAAGATGTAAGCCTGATGATTCACAGACCTGTACCCCTTGGGCAAAGAATAAAAATAAAATTAAAAAAAAAACAGAGAACGAGGCAAACCGTAAGAGACTGTTAACTACAGAGAATAAACTGAGGGTTGCTGGAGGATAGTTTGGTGGGGGGATGGGCTAAGTGGGTGATGGGCATTAGGGAGAGCACTTGTTAGGATGAGCACTGGGTATTATATGAATCACTAAATTCTACTCCTTCAACCAATACTACACAATGTTAACTGACTTGAATTTAAATTTAATAAAATAAATATAAAATAAAGTACCTAGTATAATGCCTGGAATATAGCATGTGTTCAATAAATGTTAGCTTTTATTATTTGAGGAAAAAATAACACTACTACATTACATATTTGGAAGTTGCTAAGAGTAAGTCTTTAAAGTTCTCATCACAGAAAAAAATTATAACTATGATGATAGATGTTAACCAGACTTACTGTGACTATTTTGCAGTATATGCAGATATGAATCATTCTATCATACACCTAAAATAATGTAATTCAATTATATGTCAAAAAATAACTCTAAAACTTCTAGCTTTTTTTAAAAAGTACTGAGAATATCATAATTTCCTTCTAATCCCGCTTTGGAAACCATCTCAGTTTCAGACTGAGTATCCACATGTACCCAAGGAAGCCCACGAACTACTGAAGAATCCAGTTCCACCCCTCTCAAGGTGAGACACCCCTCTCAGGGTGAGGTCAGGCTACCTAATCTGAACCATATAATCCATCTTCTGGCCATAGCTACTTTAACCCAGTGTCAGCTAATGAAATTGAGGCAAACACTAACTGAAGGATTCTAGAAAAAGGTTTTCTTGCTCTTTTGAGAGACTTTCTGGAAACCATGTGCTCCTCTCCCCACCATACAACCACTCCCACCTCAGATGTGGACAAGGAAACAGGTAACCCAGGGGTTGTCAGCAGCTATCTTGTGATGTCAGCCTTGGAATGAAGATGACACAATAGAAGATAGAAAAGGAGAAATACGGGTTCTTTGTGACACCACTGAGCCACTGAATCAGACCAGCTCTGAAGTCTGTCCTACTACTTACATAAGTCAATAAACCTTCCTTATCATTTAATCCAGTTTGAGTTGGGTTTTGTGTTTCTTAGAACTGAATACACCCTAGTACAAAAAGGCAAGGGCATTCACTATAGGTAAGAGGAGCAGTAAGAGCAAAGGCAGAGAGTAGAACAGCAGGACCCTTACGAGAAATACAGGCATTTCAGCATCTGAGCATAGAATAGGGGGAAGGCATAGACAGAATGAGGCTGAAGATGTAGCTAGGAGTCAGAACAGGAGGCTAAATGTGTGCCGTGCCAAAACACACTGATTTTATCCTATGGTTTGTGGGGCAAAATGAAATTTGAGGGGACAAGGCAGTTGCTTCAGTTTTTATTTTAGACGGGTCACGAGTGGATTCAAAATGGGTTATCTAGGAAAGAAATTGTGAAAACTTAAACAAAGACAGAGTAAGGACATAGACTGGGGTAACCAGTATAAGATTTTAGAAGGTTGAACCCACATAGTTAGGTCCCCTAATGGATAGGAAGAGTAAAGGCAAGGAAGGAATCGGGGCTTATGCCCACCTTTCTAGCTTGAGTTTTCTGGCTGTCGGTGGCATCATTCACTGAAATGGGGAATACAAACTAATGAGGTCCATTTTTTGATAGATTGAGTTTCAGGAGCTGTGAGATATGCAAGTGTTGATGGACAGGTACAGTAACGTCCTGCATAGTGCTTTTAGGCTTTTAAAATGAATTGCCAACATTTTGTGATTATATTTTTTTACCTAAAAATAAAAATTTATGACTTCTCTTGGAAAATTAGAAGATCTGACCACATAGGGCCTGTATTCCCACACAGTAAATTTAAATGTGTGTGCCCTTCCATTCACCATAATAGCACACTTCCCCCATTGTCTTACACCCAGCCTGCTGGATCTGGCCCACATAGGGATCTGAATTTGCAAACCCTCATACTAATGCAGTTGATATCATAGGAGTGAATATCACCCCCTGAATCAAGTTCCCATCACTCCTATGTACCCCACATTCTAGGTACATTTCTAGTAGCACCTGAAGCCCTTCTAGCAACAAATTCTCTGGTTACCACACTCCATCACCCTCTTCTATAGTTGGGTTTGCTGCTATAGCTCTGTCCCACAAAGAATGTCTGGTTCCCAGGTGCCATGGCTAAGCTCCCATCTAGCATTTGCCCCTTCTTTGTCTTTATAGCTCTTCTTCCTTCCAATACCAGAGGAGTAGACCTCTGTCAGAACAGAAAAGGAAGGGCCAGAAATGGATCAGCCTGGTCAGGACACACTGGGGTAAATTGGAGGAAGCTAAAGGTTACAGCCTTCCAGGTTCACAAGATTACCCAAGGCTGCCACTTTAACTGAAATTGCAATGGAGGCAGTTATGTCACACTTCTACTTTTTCTTAGCCCTGTTATCTGCACCCCAATACACACTCACATGAACATGCTGACATGGTACCCTCCTGTGGCCAAAATTATCCATCTACCAAAATCTCCTCCCTTTCTCCAAAATAACCTCTTCTCTACTCAACCATATTACCAAGTACTTTTTCTGTTTCCTTTCTTTTTCTTTTTTTGCACACTCAGCATCTCTAAACATGATATGAGTAAAGTTGAACTGGAAAGCCTAGTAATTTGAATTAAGAAGTAGGTAAAATTGAACCCTGCTGAGGATTCTGGCATTAGGAAAGACAAGCTCGTAACCTAGATGATTCATAGAATGTTATGCACATTGGAGGATCTATAGTCAAGAGGATACGGAGGTTACTCGTAGCCATGCCCAACTTATACCAAGAGGAAAACAGCTGAGTTCCCCTTTGCTAGTGTTCTGCTGATCCTGGGTTTTCTGCATGTGGAAACCTGGCATGTGCTCTTTGTCTGAAAGCATGCTGTTCTCATTAGCAGTAATGTCCTTATCAGGCCTGCTGATGAGCACTAAGGAAATAGAAGCTCTTCACTTCCTTTGCCTTGAATTATTGCTTCCTCTCTTGGCTTTCAGAATTGTAAATTGAATCTTATACAGGAAAATGTGTCTTCCGCACCCTGGGCACATGCTTGTTTATTTTTAGAACATCCCCCACTACTTTTCTCTATTACCAATTATATCTTATAGGTTTTATGTATTTTTAAAAGGGCATTGCTAACAGAATTATTGGTGGTGGTTATGTTTTAGTGATGGCACAGGTGCTGTGAAGTAGCTTCCTTAGCAACAGTATTAAAGAAAAATGTTAAAATAGTAATAAAATCTAAATGCCACCACCCTCACATATTTCCATTTTTCATAATGCTTCATTCAGTGTGTCCATTATGAAATATTTTATGCTTTTTATATTCTTATCATTTAGTATACAGTAAGCAAGGTAGTGGTAGCATGTTGGGTGATTGGGGGTAAGCTGGCCATCATTCTCACCAAGGCTCTACTATACTCATTCATTTATCAATACATTAATCCTTACTGGCTACTAGAACTCATGGATATTTCCTTAAATAGCAACTTAGCAAAACTTCTCAGATATGTTTTTCCACACCACCAAGCAATTAACTCAATTTTCCAAGGACACTGACTGGTGTCCCACAAATTTGACTCAATTCCGGCACTACCTACATGGAGATGGTATTAGTTCCCAGAGGTTAATACCTCAGTGTCCCAAGACTGCACTACCCGCTTCCAATGCCAATCAACAGCCCACGTTATCTCCTGTGCTTCTGACCCACTGGCTATAAATCAGAAGTTTTACCACCCCCTCTTCAAGTTCAATTAATTTGTTAAAATAGTTCACAGGACTCGGGAAAACCCTTTACTTACCAGATTTCTGGTTTAATGCAAAGGATACAAATGAACAGCCAGATGAAGAGATATATAACAAGAGGTCCCAAATGCAGGAGCTTCTGCCTCTGTGGAGTTTGGGACCTGATATATATATGTGTTTTGGCTTACCAACCTAGAAGTTCCTGGAACCCTGTCCTTTTGGCTTTTTATGGAGGCTTCGTTACACAGGTGTGCTTGGTTAAATTATTAGCCTTTGGGAATTGATTGGACCTCAAGACCCTTTGTCCTTCCCAGAGATCAGGGAGTGGGACTGAACTAATTACAACCAGCCCCACCTGGCAACCAGCCCCACCCTTAAGAGCGTCCCAGAGTCATTTTATTACATAATCTCTGGTGTGATTGAAAGGTGCTCATTAGGATGCCTGGGTGGCTCAGTTGTTAAGTGTCTGCCTTCTGCTTAGGGTCCTGGGATTAAGGCCCACATCAGGCTCCCTGCTCAGTAGGGAGTCTGCTTCTCCCTCTCCCCCCAACCCCCACTTGTGTTCCCTCTCTCGCTGTCTCTCTGTCAAATAAATAAATAAATAAAACCTTTTTTAAAAAAAGGTGCTTATTAGGAAATCAAGAAACTTTGCTAAAAAAAAAAGAAAAGAAAGGAAACTTTGTTGTTCTTAGCACTTAGGAAATTCAAGGGTTTTAGGGGTTCTGCACCAGAAATAGGGACAGAGACCAAATATATATCTCTTATTATAAATCACAATTATCACACCATCTCTGTAGATTCTAAAGAGAGCATATAACCTTTAACTCTTTGCTTCCCAAGCCTTATGGAAAGTTCAAGTCTGAGAAATAACATTAATGTCAAATTACATGAATACACTTATTCCAGCATTATTTTATATTCTTCTCTTCCATTAAGCAACTCCCTGAGTGTGTTGCTTAATTCAGACTTTGACTGAAATCTACTGCGTTAGGTTCTTAGTGTACCTCAAGGAATATTGATGGAATATGTCATATTAAATCTCAAAACAAGAAATATAAATGGAAATATGTGAAAATTTGTGTAATCTCAAAAGTCATCAAAGCAATTTAAACAGTGAGATGACTATTTTTGCTTATCAGATTAGCAGAGATTTTCTTTAATGGATAATAAATACATTACTAGGTAACCACAAGTGATTTGGTCTAGATAGAGTGTCAAGCATGAGACAGGATAACATAAGGTAGTCAGAGACCCACCCAATCTATTCATTCATGCATTCAACAAATATTCATGCATTCATACTATGCATACCAGGCACTAGGATAGATGATGAAGACATAATGGTGAGTGAAAACAGATGTGGTACATGTTCTTGTAGAAATTACATTCTAGTGGGGTAGATAAATATCTATCAAAGAATCATACCAATTAATGTATTATTGCAATCTGGGTTGGATTTACTGCTACAGAGACCACTAGGTGTCCCCATATCCATTCACTCCATCTATAGTGACAGATCAGGTTCAAAGCTAGGCATACGGCAGCCCAAATAAAGACTGCTTTTCTCAGCCTCCTTTGCAGTAAGATGTGACCATGTGACCAAGTTCTGATCAGTGAGAGGTGAGTAAAAATAATAAGTACAATTCCTGAGTCTAGCCATTAGAAGGAGTGGTTAGGCCCTCCCTTTCTTCATTCTCCCTGCTACTGACTGAAATGGCAATATGCTGGTGAATTGTCTTAGGGCATGCTGGTGAGGACGACTTAGAGATGTCCAGATAACAAGATAGAAGGATTTGGGGCTCCCAACAACAAGAGAGACTCTAGACAAGTCTTAGGGTGATTAGGCCAACGTTGTATTGTAAGCAAAAGAAAAATTCTATCTTATTAAAATCACCAGGGCCTCTGTTTCAGCAGCAGATTTATGTTCAAAAAAGAAGAGCATTCTTTGAGAAGACACAGCAAAGGGTCATGACTTATGCCTGTGAGAAGGCTGGCTTATCTGAGGAGTTGAGGCTAGAACTTGGATTGATGGATGGATAGATTTAACCAGGGTAGCAGTTGAGGTGGGTGGATAAGAGTACTGGAGGGAACTTTAAAGAACTGAAAAGAAGTCCACTGTGGCTATTCAGCTTAGAGAAAGAATGTGTAAGAATAATGGTGGGAGCTGATGGCTGGGTTTGAAGGGCTCAAAGTCTGTAGCAGAGATGTGGATCTTCATTCTTTTGGGGGGGTAGGTAGAAATAGAGATGTTTAATTATGCGGAAACTAAATGACATTATCCTTATGTAAAAAAGCCATATATGTAAGCATCAGCAGTCAGTGTAACAAATACTTCTTCACCGTGGTCACCATATTTATCACCTAAACGGTAGCAGGACCCAAGACTCTGCAATGATTGGGGTCATCAGAGATTCAAAATCCTGAATCCATATATTTCTGTGCTTTTGCATTCCTCTCTAGAAGTTTTCCCTGAACTGTAAAATAATCACTCAGAAACCCCAAGAATGCTTTTGTTGATGACTGATTAATCAGGCCAGTCAGTTAATATGATGGTGTGGTCAGTTCTTTTTTTTTTTAATTTTTTTTATTATGTTCAGTTAGCCAATATATAGTACATCACTAATTTTTGATGTAGTGTTCACAACTCATTAGTTGTGTATAGCACCCAGTGCTCATTACAAGTTCCCCCATAAATACCCATCACCCAGCTACCTCATCCCCCAACCCCCTCTCCTCTGAAACCCTCGGTTGGTTTCCGGGAGTCCAGCAATTGCACTACTAGGTATTTACCCCAAAGATACAGATATAGTGAGAAGAAGGAGCACATGCACCCCAATGTTTATAGCAGTAATGTCCAAAAAAGCTAAACTGTAGAAGAAGCAGAGATGCCCTTCAGTGGATGAATGGATAAAAAAGTTGTGGTACATATATACAATGGAATACTACTCAGCCATCAGAATATGAATACCCATCATTTGCATCGATGTAGATCTTCATTCTAAGAACAGCAGGAAACCAAATGTTTGACACAGGGAAATGAGATGACCAGCTCTATGTTTCAAATACATTGCTCTAGTTGGCATTAGGGTTAGGGTTGGTATTTCAATAATATTGTAGAAGTCCAGAGAATTTATGGTGCCTTAGTCTACTGTTGTAGGCCTTGTGAGCACAGGGTACATATACAATATTTTTCATGGCAACACTGTTTGTAGTAGACAACATGAAGAACTGCATGCTACTATAAAATATATGAGTCTCATAAACATTTTGTTGACCAGAAAGAAGACAGAGGTAACAGAGCACATATAGTATAATTTTATTCATGTAGTTCAGAAACAATCAAAACTAGCCTGCATCAAATCAAAGGTGCCATTGATTGTAAAACACATCATTATTTTATATTTCTGTATTTATATTTTATATTTTTTCTAATGAAGAAAGAATGCTGCAAATTAAACCATGACAAGGTATCATTATAAGCATATCTCAACTTCAGATATGCTAAAATATGAAAAAGAATACTTCTTGGATTTGGTACAATGAGGCATACAGTTTAGAGATTCATACATAGGTAAAATTTAAAAGCAAAAAAATTATCACAGAAATAAGGAGATTGGTTACTTCTTGGAGAGAGGACTGGTTGTGTAATTAAGAAAGGGTACACAGGAGTGGGGAGGTTTCCAGAGTACATCAGGATTTAATTTCTTAACCTAGAGAGTAGTTTATCATTATTGGCTAAATTGTGTATGCAGGTTTTGTACACTTTTCTGCACGCCATACTGAGGATTGTGAGGGACTGGCTGATTCAGATGTGCTAAGGGAGGGTGTGAGAGCAAAAGACCTGAGGCTGCAGAATGAAGAACAGGTAAGCAAGAACAAGCCTGAAAACATGAAGACGGGTCAAGAGGTATGTAAGCCTGACCCAGGTAGCAGCATGAGTATAGAAGAAAGGGAATAAATGGGAAAGATGGTTGAAATTGAAAATAACATGGTCTTCGATCTGACTAGACATGTTGGTTGATTGGATTATGGCTACATTGACATAATCTTGATTATCACTACCATCTTCACACCATCATCTGGGGAGAGATTTCTCCATTTCAGCATTGGCATTTTGCACGTGTTGTGTTGTTAATCTTCATAACCATCTGAAGTGTTAAATATTATTGTCCATAGTATATGACAGCTTAAAACTGGGGCTTAAGTCACACAGTTACTGGTTGAGCCAGAATACAAAGCCAGGTCTGATCAGCACTCCCACCAGTTATTTACCAGTCCCCTATCATTGGACTCAAGTAGCAGAGTAGCTTGTGTCATGAGCACAAAGATTATGTTACTGGGCACTACGCTTTACCCAACTTTCAAAGTGAAGCAAGAAACTTGATCCTCTGAGATATTCTATCCTCCAGTCACTCTACCCTTTTCTCTACCTATTTGTAGTGGAGAAATGCTCCTGAACAGTCAGCCTCTGTGCCTTTCCATAAGTCATGGGGCCAAAAGCACAGTGTGAGGGGCAGGTTTACCACATCTCCTTGTTTACATAAAGAAGCCAAGTGGTGTTGAACTCTCTGATTCTGTGCTATTGTTCCAGGAGTCTCATTAGGAAGGGAATGGAGTGAGGATCTGGTTCCTCCATGAAATGAGAACCAAATCTTTCCTGTAGAAAATCCATATAGGATGAGTGGATCAAGAAACATTCAAGAAACATTGAAGCAAATTCAAGAAGCAAATTCATAGAAAATCCATATAAGATGGGTGGATCAAGAAACATTCAAGAAGTGTTGAAACAAAACACTCAAAAAAACCCAAAAAGACCTTAAGAGATAAATTCTAATAAATGACAAACAAAAACAGGTATGTAAGAAGGAGAAAGGGGATTTCTGGAAGAAAAGGTGAAGGTTTATGAAGACAAACTCATGATTTACTCCTCACAGTTTGGCAGAGCCTACTTTAAGAATAGCCTGACATTCTTGGTAAAGCTTTCTTGGTCTTTATTATTGACCATATATTACCAAAAAATACATGTCGGGCCAGCTTTCTGTTCATTGTTAGTAAGGAAGTGTTTTGTTTTGTTTTTTGTTTTGTTTTGTTTTGTTTTGTTTAAAGATTTTTATTTATTTATTTGAAAGAGGGAGACACAAGCAGGGGGAGTGGGAGAGGGAGAAGCAGACTCCCCGCTGAGCAGGGAGCCCGATTCAGGGCTCGATTCCAGGAACCTGGGATCATGATCTGAGTCAAAGGCAGAAGCTTAACGACTGAGCCACCCAGGCACCCCAATAAGGAAGTGTTTTTTTCCACATACAGAAGCTCCCTCTCACTTCAAATTACACTGTCTTACCAATTTGAAAAATGTGCCCCTCATAAATTGCAAACGTTTTTGTGGATGTGCTATCAAGGTTTGTCATCCATAATGTAACTACTAAGTGCCCAGTTGTAGGATGTTTGTCAAACATTGGCTGGGAAGATAATACCAACGTCATTGTGAACACTGACATTCAGGTTCTTGTTTATGTAGTTTTTCTGGACATCTTCCATTCATCCCTGTCTTCTCTAGCCTGCTTTGTACCCTAGGAAGTTGAACAGTAAAGACTAGGACAGCTAGCTCCCTCATGTTTTGGTTCATTGGATTCAGCCAGTGAGGAGCCCAGCAGGAGATCTGAGGGAAGTACCAGAGTGCAATTTTTGGCGGACACCCCCCAACCGCCCCACCCCACCATACCCCACCCCTCCCCTGCTCCCCCATGCAGTTACTTCCAGCTGGTCTCGTTGCACAAAGGAGGGGGGCACAATGTTTCTCAGATAGATCCTCTCTGTTTCCAGTTCCTCTACGTGGCCCCTTAACCTTGATCTAGAACAATAATGGAGCCCACTGATACTAGCCCTTGATACTGCACTATTCTGCATGGTTTCCCTACATTTGGTCCTCTGTAAACAGTAAACAGTTTTATTAAACTCTCCTTAAATTACCCTACTTTAAATGTATCATCTGTTTTCTACTGAGACCCTGACTGACACAAGTAATAATACCTTACAACTAAAAGCTTTTACAGTTTCTCATTAATTTATTTGTACTTGGATAACACTTTTTCAAGTTTTCTTTCAAGTTTTTTTAAACAACAGACCTAGAAATGCAAGTGTCCATGTTTGATTCTTAGTCACTCTGCTGTAAGTAGAACTGAACGATCTCTTTGTTCTTGTCACAGGCATTTATAGCCTTTGTGTTTTTATTTCCATCTGTTGTTCCCTGAGAAGTCTTTATACTTATGTAATGTCAGGGCATGAAACTGCTCCCTCCCATGTGATCTTCTCTTGATTCCCTTTTTATCCTCTAACCTCTGGACTCAGAGGCCTGTGAAGGCCTCAAAGACAGGGAAGTGTTTTTCTATTTGTATCCTCTGCATCAGTCACAGAGCCTGGCATGGAATGGAATTCAGGACAGACATTTTGAATGAATGGAGAATGATATCTATTCGGGATCTCAGTTATTAGGGAACAGAAATCATCAAAGAGTAGTCTCCTGGGAAAGTAAACAAGAAAAAAGTAAACAACACTTGGTAATCAGGTCAGAGGTGTGTCTGCAGTGAGGGCAAAGCACATGGAAAACTTAGTTCGGGGCAGGCAATCAGAAGCTGAGGTAACTCACAGACTTACACTGCCTTATAATTCTCTTCTTCAAAAATTCAGAGATGACCAATTCTTTTTTCTGAGCAAATTATCCCATTTAAACATTCACGTATTAACCACAGTAACTTACTTCTACCAAAAGAAGAGGTAACAGTTTCTGTCTCATAAATTTCAGCTATCTTGTACTCAGCGATTGTCAAGTTGAAAGATTTCTTTTTACATTCCTAACAATTTGCTATGCTCTATGAACAAAAATTTACTTCAAAATGGAAAGTGAGAGTTTGGGTTCATCCCTAATTATTGCCTCACATTATACAACCTAGCTCTAACTAAACTGTAAAGGTATATGACATTCAAGGCAAAATTAGAAAATAATAGAATCCTTTACAGAGTAAATTATGTGTAGCTTTTCCTGTTTCATCAAGCCATGGCCATTAGAGATGACCCAGTCCAAACCCTTCTCTTTTATTTATTTATTTATTTATTTATTTATTTATTTATTTATTTATTTGACACAGAGAGATCAGATCACAAGTAGGCTGAGAGGCAGGCAGAAAGAGAGAGAGAGGAGGAAGCAGGCTCCCCGCTCAGCAGAGAGCCCGATGCAGGCCTCGATCCCAGGACCCTGAGATCATGACCTGAGCCGAAGGCAGGGGCTTTAACCCACTGAGCCACCCAGGCGCCCCAAACCCTTCTCTTGACAGATGAGGACAGGAAAGCCTGAGGTCAGATAGGTGGCAGATCCAGACCTGGGACCAATGTTCCCTGCCTTCCCCCTGGGAAAAAAAAAAAAAAACTACAAAGGGAGGGCTTTGGACACCTGGACTAGTCCCGTGAATCAGAATTCGGCTCACTTGGGCACTATCTAGTCATCTTTTAAAGCCCACCCACTGGCTCACATGGACTGACCAGACTCTGGAGAATGACAGGTAAAGCTACCACAAAAGAAACAGCTGTTATCGGTGACAGCCAAAGGCCACCAAGACAAAAAGAGGCTACAAGGGAACTCGGAGTTTCGGTTGCCATGAGGGGAGGATGATCGGAGGTGGTGAGGTGGGGAGAGATGCTGAATGAAGTGACTGCCAATGAACGAGGTGATTGTCAATGAAGCTAATTACCACATCTTGTATACCACAGTTGTGTCAATGTTGGCTTCTGGTCCTCTGAGTTCAGGAGGGTTTTATGCAGGGCTTTGGAAAGGTAAGATGCAAACCAAAGAGGTAAAAGATCTGTATGCTACAAATTATAGAACACTTATGAAAGAAACTGAAGATGACACAAAGAAATAGAAAAACATTCTATGCTCATGGATCGGAAGAAAACTTATTGTTAAAATGTCTATACTACCCAAAGCAATCTGCACATTCAATCCAATCTGAATCAAAATAACACCAGCATTTTTCACAGAACTAAAACAAACAATCCTAAAATTTGTATGGAGCCAGAAAAGACCCTGAATAGCCAAAGCAATCTTGAAAAAGAAAAGCAAAGTGGGAGGGGTTCAAGCTATATGACAAAGCTGTAATCAGGGGCACCTGGGTGGCTCAGTCAATTAAGCATCTGTCTTCAGCTCAGGTCATGATCTCAGAGTCCTGGGATGGAGCCCCTCGTTGGGCTCCCAGCTCAGCAGGGAGCCTCCTTCTCCCCCTTCCTCTCCTACCACTCCCTCTGCCTGTGCTCTCTCTATCTGTCAAATAAATAAATAAAATATTTTTTTAAAAAAAGCTGTAATCATCAAGACAGTATGGTACTGGCACAAAAACAGACACATAGATCAATGGAACAGAATAGAGAATCCAGAAATGGACCCACAACTATATGGTCAACTAATCTTCAACAAAGCGGGAAAGAATATCCAATGGAAAAAAAGTCTCTTAAACAAGCTGGGAAACTGGACAGCAATAGGCAGAAGAATGAAACTGGACTGCTTTCTTACAACATACACAAAAATAAATTCAAAATGGATGAAAGACCTAAATGTAAGAAAAGAAACCATCAAAATCTTTTTTTTAAGATTTTATTTATTTATTTGACACAGAGAGAGAGATCAGATCACAAGTAGGCAGAGAGGCAGGCAGAGAGAGAGGAGGAAGCAGGATCCTTGCCAGACAGGGAGCCTGATGTGGGCCTCGATCCCAGGACCCTGAGATCATGACCTGAACTGAAGGCAGAGGCTTTAACCCACTGAGCCACCCGGGCACCCGAAACCATCAAAATCTTTGAGGATAAAACAGGCAGCAACCTCTTTGACCTCAACCATAGCAACTTCTTACTAGGCACATCTCCATAGGCAAAGGAAACAAAAGCAAAAATAAACTATTGGGGTCTCAGCAAGATAAAAAGCTTCTGGGGATCCTGGGTCACTCAGTTGGTTGAGTATCTGCCTTCAGCTCAGGTCATGGTCCAAGGGTCCTGGGATGGAGTCCCGCGTGGGGCTCCCTTCTCAGTGGGAAGCCTGCTTCTCCCTCTCCTTCTGCCCCTCCCCCAACTCATGCATGTGCGCACGTGCGCTCTCTCTAATTAATAAATAAAATCTTTAAAAAATAAAAAAGATTAAAAGCTTCTGCACAGCAAAGGAAAGAACCCATAGAAAGGGAGAAGGCAACCTAAAAAAATGGGAGTAGTTATTTGCAAATGACATATTGGACAAAGGGCTTGTATCTAGACTCTATAAAGAACACATCAAACCCTACACCCAAAAAATAAATAATTGAGATAAGACATGGGCAAAAGACATGAACAGACACTTCTCCAAAAAAGCCATACAGACACATGAAAAAAATGCCCACATGACTCATCATCAGGGAAATACAAATCAAAAGCACAATGAGATACCACCTCATACCTGTCAGAATGGCTAAAATTAACAACTCAGGGAACAACAGATGTTGGCAAGGATGCAAAGAAAGGGGAACCCTTCGATACTGTTGGTGGAAATGCAAACTGGTGAAGCCGCTCTCGAAAACAGTATGGAGGTTCCTCAAAAAATTAAAAATAGAGTTACCCTAGACTCAGCAATTGCACTACTAAGTATTATCCAATGGATACAAAAATGCTGATTTGAAGGGGCACATGCACCGAATGTTCATAGCAGCATTATAAACAATATCCAAATATGGAGAGAGCCCAAATGTCCATCAACTGATGAGTGGATAAAGATGTGGTTGGTAGATAGATAGAGAGATAGATAGATAGATAGATAGATAGATAGATAGATAGATAGATAGACAGACCACATCTTCTTTATATATAAATATGCATATATGTATATATATATCACACACACACATATATATGTGTCTGTGTGTGTGTGTGTGTATTACTCAGCCATCAAAAAGAATGAAATCTTGCCATTTGCAACAATGTGAATGGAACCAGAGTGAATTATGCTAAGTGAAATAAGCCAGTCAGAAAAGACAAATACCATGTGATTTCACTCATGTGTGGAATTTAAGAAACAAAACAGATGAATATAGGGGAAGTGAAGGAAAAATAAAACAAGTTAAAAACATAGAAGGAAGCAAACCATATGAGACTCTTAACTATATCTAGAGAATAAACAGAGAGTTGCTGGAGGGGAGGTTGGTGGGGGATGGGCTAAATGGGTGATGGATATTAAGGAGGGAACTTGTTGGGATGAGCACTGGGTGTTATATGTAAGTGATGAATCACTAAATTCTACTGCAACCAATATTACACTATATGTTAACTAACTTGAATTTTTAAAAAAGAACTCTCCCTTCTCTATTTATTCATTTATTTACTTACTTTTCTGTGTGTTATCAACAAATACTCCTGGATCCTCTTTTTTTTCCCAATGGGTAATAATATATTACTGTTCATATATGTTTTGATGCACTAATTCACTAGATTTGGACCAGTGAGCAAGATTTCAAGCTGGCTTCTGAGTAAGCTGGCTTTTTAGCATGCTGTCATCAATGGGGGTTGGGGGAAGATGCTTCCTCACTTTTGGGAACATAACAATGTTTTAGGCTCATCAGACTTTCCTTGCCTCAACCCTGAAATCAGCCATCATGTAAAGAGAACCAATTCCATTTTTAAATTGAATCATTTGTTTCTTTGCTGTTGAGTTGTATGAACTCTTTATATATTTTGGATGTTAGTCCCTGATCAGACATATATATGATTTGTGAATATTTTCTCCCATTCACTAGGTTGCCCTTTCATTTTTGTTGATGGTTTCCTTTGTGGTGCAAAATCTTGTTAGATGGATGTAGTCCCACTCTTTATTTTTACATTTTTGCCTTTGCCTTTAGTGTAAGATTCGAAAGCTTATCGCCAAGACCTATGTCCAGGAGTTTACTACCTGTGTTTTCTTCTAGGGGTTCTATGGTTTCAGGTTTTACATTCCAGTCTTGAATCCATTTTAAATTAGTTTTTGTTTATGGTGTAAGATAGTAGCCCAGTTTTGTCCTTTTGCACTTAGCTGTCCAATTTTACCAATACCATGTATTGAATAGTTTGACTTTTCCCATTGGAATCCTTTGTTATAAAATAATAGCCCATATATCCTTGGGTTTATTTCAGACTCTCTATTCTGTTCCATTGATCTATGTGTCTGTTTTTATGCCAATACCATACTATTTTAATTATTATAGCTTTGTAATATAGTTTGAAGTCAGGGAGCATGATGTCTTCAGCTTTGTCCTTTTTTCTATAGATTGCTTTGGCTATTCAACGTTTCTTGTGGTTCCACACAAATTTTAGGTCTGTTTATTTTATTTTTGTGAAATATAAATTTTTTAATGGGCAGAGGATCTGAATAGACGTTTTTTCCAAAGAAGACATACAGACGATCAACAGGCACATAAAAAGTTTCTCAACATCACTAATAATCAAGGAAATGCAAATCAAAACCACAACGAGATATCTGCTCACACTTGTTAGAATGGTTGTTATCAAAAAGACAAGAAATAACAAGTGTTGGCGAGGATGTGGAGGAAAGGGAACCTCATACATTGTTAGGAATGTAAATTGGTACAACCACTATGGAAAACAGTATGAAATTTCCTCAAAAATTTAAAAAAGAACCCATATGATCCTGCAATTCCACTTCTAGATATTTATCCAAAGAAAACAAAAACACCAACTCAAGAAGATATTTGCACCTCCATGTTCATTGCAACATTATACACAATGGCCAAGATACAGAAACAACCTGTGTCCACTAATGGATGAATGATAAAGAAATTGTGCCATACACATTCAATGGAATATTATTCAGCCATAAAAAAGAATGAAACCTTGCCATCTGTGACAAGATGGATCAACCAAGAGGGTATTATGCAAAGTGAAATAAGTCAGAGAAAGACAAATGCCATATGATCTCTCTTATTTGTGGGATCTAAAAAACAAAAAACAAAGCAATGTTAGTTCAGTGCTCAGTTGATAAGTATCTGCTTTCCATTCACGTCATAATCCCAGGGTCCTGGGATCGAGCCCTACATTGGGCTCCCTGCTCTGCAGGAAAGTCTGCTTCTCCCTCTCCCACTCCCTCTGCTTATATTTCCTCTCTCAATGACACTCTCTCTGTCAAATAAATAAATAAAACCTTAAAAAAAAAACAACACTAGTCATTGATACAGAGAACAGATTGGTGGTTGCCAGAGGCTGGGGGTTGGGGAGATGAGAGAAATGGGTAAAGGGAGTAAAAAAAAAGTACCAATTCCTATTACTGTGGAATTTCATTGTGTGCACTAAATTTCTGCTGGGGTGTCATTGTACCTAGTCCCCTCAAATAAAAGAGTTAGTAAACATATTAGAAATCATAAGTTTAACTAATACCAATTCTCGTAAATCTCATAGGGTTCTTCTCCTTCCCACTTCTCCTCCTCACTTCCCGTATTTGTATCTTCTTTCTTATATAATGGGGACCCTAACTCCCAAAAAGTCAATATATTTTTCCTCTGGTCAACCCTACAATACACATAAAGTAGATTTAGAATTGCTATTCCCACACTACTATGAGAAAAAAAAAACTACTAAGAAGAATTCAAGATTTCTTTGCACTCCTTTTTTCCTTTAGGCAGTATATATAGTCAAATTATTGTATAGTTGAAAGTTACTTGGATTAGTTTTTTTTTCCCCCTTCAATGTTGACATGACATTCATTTAAAAATATAGTTGGGTTTATGTGTTTTTATTTATATTCCATTTTGGGAAATTTTTTATCCATATTGATTTATTTTATTTCAAAATATCTAGAACATTAACATAATGACATCAACCTTATGTAAAAAGGAATGGTCAGAGAGGTGTTACTCTTGCCTCCACAGTTTCCATGCCTCCTCTACACTAACACTCTGTATAAGTCACTAAGTTCATTAAATTTTGGTTTATGAACATATATGCACTTTTTTCTCCTTCTCTCCTATACTACACATATACTTTTGTAACCCCCCTTTATCATTGACCATATCCTGGAAATCACTCCCTACCAGTTCATAGACATCATCCCACCTAGAACCTGACTGCATGTATGTGACAAAAGTCAGTCTTTTACGTTTGGGCATTAAGGTACTTACCAATGTTTTGCAATTGTAAGTGATGCTGCAATGAATCAATCACCTTGGGTGTTTATTTTTGTATTGTTAGAAGCGTATGTTCCTGGTGAATTTCTAGAAGTAGAGTGCTGGGCTTATGAGATATTGTCAAATTCCCCTTTGTAGGCATACTATCACTTGCCTTCCCAGCAGCAATGTTTCCTCATAGTCTCTCCAAAAGAATATATCATCAAGCTTTCAACTCTTTGCCAGTCTGGAAGAAGAGAAATGGAATTTCATTGTAGTTTTAATTTGAATTTTTCTTATGAGTGAGATTGAATATCTTTTTATTTGTTTAGAGGCTATTTTATATAAATAATTTATGAATTGATTCTCTTCATAAAACTTGAAGCACTATGGATAAGTCCCTTTTAACCAACACCTACCATCTGGCCCCCTTTTCCCATACCCAGGGATAACTACTGTGATCAATTTGGTGTATATTCTTCCAGTTCTTCTCTAATGTCTTTATATATGAAAATATGTCCCTGTAGAAAGTACAATGTATGCTTTGGTGTGTTTTGACTTTTGACTTTATTTTTTTCAGTGTATCATACTATACATGTCTATCTATGGCTTAATGTTTTTTTTTTTCTTACAAGGAAGTAAAACACTTTTTTTTAAGATTTTATTTATTTATTTGACAGAGAGATCAGGAGTAGGCAGAGAGTCAGGCAGAGAGAGAGGAGGAAGCAGGCTCCCTGCCTAAGCAGGGAGCCTGATGCGGGGCTTAATCCCAGGACCCTGAGATCATGACCTGAGCTGAAGGCAGAGGCTTTAACCCACTGAGCGACCCAGGTGCCCCAAAGTAAAACACTTTAATGCCTCAATGTTTTAAATTACAGTGTACTAAATATTAGTTTTAATATTTTTCCATTTTCCTGTACACTTACAATCAATAGAGTTTTTAATGTTTTGATTTAAAAATTTTTATTGTGGCAAAACTCACATAAAATTTATCATTTTGACCATTTTTAAGAGTAAAGTTAAGTAAATTTACATTGTTGTGAAACAGATCTCCAGGACTTTGATTTTACAACTCTTAAACTCTATGCATTAAGCAATTTCCGTTTTCCCCTGACCAAGCTCCTGGTAACCACCATTCTACTTTCTGTTTCTTGTCTACTTTAGATACCTCACATAATAGAATCATACAGTATTTGTCTTTTTGTGACCAGCTTATTTCACATATCATGTCCTCAAGATTCATCAATGTAGTATTTGGCAGAATTTCTTTCATTTTTGAAGCTGAATAAGACACTGTATATATATATGTATATATATATATATATATATATATCACATTTTGTTTATCCATTCGTCTGTTGATGGACATTTGGGTTGCTTCCACCTCTTGACTATTCTGAATAATGCTGCTATAAATATGGTATGCAAATGTCCCTTTGAAACCTTGATTTCAATTCTTTTGGATAGATAGCCAGAAGTAAGATTACTGGATTATATGGTAGTTTTACTAAAAATTTTTTAAGGAAACTCTTGTTTTCCATAGCAGTTGCACCATTTTACAATCCCTCCGGTAGTGCACAAGGGTTCCAATTTCTCCTTATCCACAAATAACACTTATTATTTTTTTGATAGTAGCCATTCTAATGGGTATGAGATGATATCTTATGATATTTTTGATTTGCATTCACCTAATAATTAGTGAAGTTGGGAATCTTTTATGTGCTTATTGACCATTTATATATCATCATTGGAGAAATGTCTATTCAAACACTTTGCCCATTTTTTAAAGATTTTATTTATTTATTTGACAGAGAGAGAGCATGTGAGAGAATACAAGCAGGGGGAGCAGCAGAGGGAGAGGAAGGAGCAGGCTCCCCACTGAGCAGGGAGCCCCATGCAATGCTAGGCTCCATCCCAGGACCCTGCGATCAGGACACAAGCCTAAGGCAGACACTTAACTGAGTAAGCCACCCAGGCATCCCTCCTTTGCCCATTTTTTTAACTGGGTTATTGGTAGTTTTTGTTATTGAGATGTAGGAGTTCTTTATATATTCCAGATATTAACCTTTTATCTGATAAGTGATTTATAAATAGTTTCTGCCATTCCTTAGGTTGCTTTTTCACTCTGTGCATTGTATCCTTTGATGGAAAAAAAGTTTAGTTTGATATAGTCTCATTTGTCTATTTTTGCTTTTGCTGCCTGCATTTTTTGACATCATTCCAAATAAATCATTGCCAAGTTCATTGTCAAGAAGCTTTTCCTATACGTTTTCTTCTAGGAGCTTTATAGTTTTAGGTCTTACATTTAAGTCTTTAATATATTTTGGATTAATATATTTTGAATAGATAAGTATCTGATTTAATTCTTTTGCATGTGGACATCCAATTTTCCCAGCACCATTTGTTGAAAACACTGTCCTTTCCCCTTTGAGTGGTCTTGCACCCTTGTTACAGATCATTTGACCATATACACAAAGATTTATTCCTAGGTTCTCTATTTTATTCCATCGGTTTGTTTGTTTCTCTTTATGCCAATACCTTCACTGCTTTGATTACTGTACCTTTGTATTATGTTTTGAAATCAGAAACTGTGCGTTTTTCAACTTTGTTCTGTCTCAAAATTGTTTTGGTAGGGCGCCTGGGTGGCTCAGTGGGTTAAAGTCTCTGCCTTCAGCTCAGATCATGATCTCAGGGTCCTGGGATCGAGCCCCACATCAGGCTCCCTGCTCAGTGGGGAGGCTGCTTCCTCCTCTCTGCCTGCCTCTCTGCCTACTTGTAATCTCTCTCTCTCTCTCTGTCAAATAAATAAATAAAATCTTTAAAAAGAATTGTTTTGGTAATATAAGTTCCCTTGAGATGCCATTTTTATCTTAGGATGAATTTTGCAGCTTGCAGATTAACTTTTTGACTCAGAAATAGTGGTTAATTTATCCATATTAATACAAATACACCTACATTTACCTCATTCTTTTAATTCGCTGCATAATGCATGTTAACAGTACTACAATTTCCTGTGACCATTATCCAAAATGATTACCACTTATGTTGCTCCCAATTTTCACTGATCTTGATTGGGATTGCTTAAATGTTCCACTAACTTTAAATAAGTCAAAGGGCTTAAGCAATTAATAATGAAAGCAGTCTTTTTAACATCATTTTAGCTGAATATACAAATCAATACATATGCATTATAAAAAAAGTCAATGCAGAAAAATACAAGGACTAAATCTAAAACACTTATAATCCTACCAAAATGATAGGTAACATATACAGATTGGGGGGATTTATAGTACAAAAACTAAATCCTAGATCCTTTACTAACTGTGTGACCCTAGGCAAGTTACTTAATTTCACTAACCTTAGTTTTCTCACATATAAAATGAGGACAATAGTATCTACCTCTTGGAGGTTGGATGAGAATTAAATGAGATAATACTCAGAAAGATGTGGGGGCATCTGGGTGGTTCAGTTGGTTAAGCCTCTGCCTTCAGCTCAGGTCATGATCCCAGGATCCTGGGATCAACCCCCTCATTAGGCTCTTTGCTCAGTGGGGAGTCAGCCTCACCCTCTCCCTCTGCCCCTCCTGCTGCTTGCATTCTCTCTCATTCTCTCTCAAATAAATAAATAAAAGCTTAAAAAATACTTAGGATCATGAATAGCACTATATTCTGTATCTATGCAACAGATTCTATAGAGAAATGGGTAACTAAATTATAGTATAGTCAAACAATAAAAATTTATATAGCCATTAAAAATGAGGTAGATCTATATATACTTAGTTGGAAATATTTCTCAGATTTAAATTAAAAAGTAACACAATTAATTTCATATTTTAAAATGTGTATCTGCATATACATGTGCATAAAAATAACATGTATAATATGACATAAATATGAAACAAAAATCTGAACAGTCACATACCAAACTTTTAAAATGGTTTTGAGGAAACAGGATAGAAAAAGAAATGAAAAGAATTTCATTTGCTTTTTGCATATACTCATTGTGGGAAATCATTAAAATAATGCACTGGGGCACTTGGGTGGCTCAGCCATTAGGCATTTGCCTTCAGCTCAGGTCATGATCCCAGGATCCTGGGATGGAGCCCAGCATCGGGCTTCCTGCTCTGCGGGAAGCCTGCCTGCTTCTTTCTCTCCCACTCCCCCTGCTTGTGTTCCTTCTCTCGCTGTCTCTCTCTTTCTGTCAAATAAATAAATAAATAAATCTTAAATAAATAAGTAAATAAAATGAAATGCATTGCTTTGTAATTAAGAGGCTAGCAAAGATTTTTTAATCTAAAGAGAAATTCTAGTTTTAAAAGGACAAACAACCTTAAATTACAGAACTACTTTACAGAACCTTCCACCTGTTGTTTTTTTTCAAACTTAACACCTTATGAAGAACAATTTCTAATTAAAAATAGCAAAAGCAAATAGGTGACCTAAAACCTTCAATCTACGTTTCTCTTGAAATCATATCAAGAAAGGTTTCCATCAGTGCAGTTCTGCAGGTGGACTTTCGAGATCAGTCTGAATCTTCTGGCCTCAAAGGATCACGCTCAGATAAAATAAACATCTTCTAGATCTCCCTGGCTTTTATTAACCTAGGCCTCCTACGTCATTTGAAAATTTGCCACACCAGCTTTCTTTACATAGAACAGCAATCCATATAAATCTTTTAGCCTCAGCTACTCAGGGCCATACAACTAAACCATTATAACCATGGTCTTTTCTTAATTCCTAAAGGAAATCAATGGTGAGGGAAAAGGCTCTTTCTACAAACTGTGGGGGTTTCCATTACATACTTATGATGGTGACATAAACTAATCAAAATATAAGATTTGTTATTTTCAGGATATCCTTGAATTATGTTTGCAGATCAAGGAGAACTTTCTAAAAACCTATTTACTATATTAATTTCTATAAACATGTTTAGAAAAGAGATGAGAACCAAAAAGAACAAAGGATGTAATCTTAAAATAGCTTCAGAAAGCTAGCATAATGTGACAGTCACAAATTACTTCATGCCTCCACAAAGGAAATTTATTCTTCATTGGCAATGTGGAAATCCCTAGGAACAATTCTCATAAAGCTCGGTTGAGGAATTCATTGAACAGTGAAACCAATTATTTGAGGGGTGGGGACAGGGAAAGAGATTGATGGGAGAGATATGAGATCATAAAAGAGCTCGGGCACAAGGAAAATTCCAACTCCATAAACTTTTTTCTTCCTTAATAATGGGACATTATGGGATGAATTGATATCTAGGATGAACTAAGCCAGTTAAGATATTATAAAATATAGTGAAGAAATTCAATGTACAATTATGCTGAAAAATCCTAAAATGACTCCAAGAGAAAGAACACAAGAGACCAGTAATAAACAAGAACAAAAAGAGTTGTCTCTGATAATTTTATAAAATTGTCTATTGAGTAGTATTAAATTTTTTTTTTACTTTATTTTTTCAGTGATCCAAGATTCATTGTTTATGTACCACACCCAGGGCTCCATGTAATACATGTCCTCCTTAATACCCACCACCACCAGGCTCATCCATCCACCTTCCACCCTCCCCTCCGTAACCCTCAGTTTGTTTCTCAGAATACACAGTCTCTCATGGTTCGTCTCCCCTTCCAATTTACCCCAGTTCACTTTTCCTTTCCTTCTCCTAGAGTCCTCCATTTTATTCCTTATGTTCCACAAGAAAGTGAAACCAAATGATAATTAACTTTCTCTGCTTGACTTATTTCACTCAGCATAATCTCCTCCAGACCCGTCCATGTTGATACAAAAGTTGGGTATTCATCCTTTCTGATGGCTGAGTAATATTCCATTGTATATATGGCACATCTTCTTTATCCATTTGTCTGTTGAAGGGCATCTTGGCTCTTTTCATAGTTTGGCAATTGTGGACATTGCTAACGGAAAGGTACTATCTGGGTCACAGATACAGTGAAGATCCATTTTGGACCATTCAGACCAAGGAAGGCCAGATGAAAGGTTCCTGGGTCCTCAAGGTACCACATCAGTCCCACATGAGAGAGAAATAAGCTTCTAGTTTATTTAAATCACTGCTATATAGGGTCTTTGTCTCAGAGGCCAAATTTGTATCCTGACAAATACTGATGAAGTCTGATTGAAAAAAAAATTGAGGTTTTTGTTTGTTTGGTTGGTTTGGTTTGGTTTGTGTTTTGTTTTGTTTTGTTTTGTTTTATCTACTAAATGAAAGCTCATACCCCCAGAATGTGGTGATCTCATCAAGACATTACAATCCAGTCAGGTGGCCTTCCACTTGGATGTTTCTCTCCAAACCCTTCTCCCACACTGCCAAAAATGCTTGTAAGTGTGCTGTCAAATGAAATCAGGATGGATCTCAGCATTCAAAAATCATGCCTTCCCCTGGTAAATGTCTTGAAAGTAGAATTGAAATCTCATTTCTTACTCTGAAAAAAAAATCAAACTAAAATACAGCTAATGAGAAGTATCTCATTTATATGTATATACATGTATAATGTACAATAGTACATTATATGTATAATATGTATATTATTTATATAGAGCCTGAAGCAAGGTAGATGTGCTAATGCTTTATTGAGAGTTATAATCCCAGGACATAGAACAATAAACAAAGCAAAGCACCTGCTCTCAGGGAATATATTTTAATGAGGAGAATTAGCAAATAAACAAATATATATTATATATATATATATATACATACTAGAGAAAGTGATGGAAAGTAATAAGAATTCTATTTTACAGAGACTGTCAGGGAAGGACTTTCTGAAGAGGTTATAGTTGAGCAGAAACTTGAATGAAGAAAGGAATAAATTATGTAAATATCTGAAAGGTATACCTTCCATGCTCAAGGAAGGATGACTACAAGAGCCTGAGATAAGAATGTACTAAACAGGGGCACCTGGGTGGCTCAGTCAGTTAAGCTTCTGCCTTTGGCTCAAGTCATGATCTCAGGGTCCTGGGATTGAGCCCTGCATCAGCGGGGAATCTGCTTCTTCTCCTTCTGCCTTTGCCCCCAATTCATGCTCTCTCTCTCTATATCTCTCAAATAAATAAATAAACAAAAACTTTAAAAAAAAGAATGTACTAAACACACTGATGGAAGAAAAAGGAGGTCATGTGGTTGGAACGAAGTGAAAAATGCCAAGAGAAATAGATCATGAAGTTGAAAAGTTGTCTTTGAAACTGGATTGTATGAGGTCTTATGGGCCAGATTGAGGGCTATCATTTTAAGGATGAAAGGGCCAGTGGAGGGTTTGGGGGAATGAAAAGTAAAAGTAGAAGAGGAGACGTCACTAAGAGAGCAACTGCGGTGGTCCAGGGAGAGGGTGTGGTGGATGTGATGAGATGAATATGGAGGTCAAGAAGCAGGGCTCACACTCAAAGACTGGATTTGAGGAGTAGAATACCCAGCAATGCAGTGCTGTTTCCTGCCTCACCTCCAAAAACCCTCTCACCTCTGCCTTCCAACTGTACCTAGAAACAAGATGAGAAATCTAAGCTTGGAGCCTATCAAGATCTAACCCTAGCTCTGCCACTTGTTGCATATATGAACTTGAATACGTTAGTTTAATTTTCTGTGTTTCATCTTCTCTATCTTCCTCATCTATAAAATGGGAATAATAACAGTATCTCTTAGATTCATGACATGCAATTGCCTAGAAAAGTACTCACCACCTGACATGATAAGCATCAATAACTGACAACTAATAATACCATTACTAGATATTTTCAACATCTTAAATATGCTGTGTCTCTCTCACCTCTAAATTTGGCACCTACTCTTCCCTATACCTGGAATAGACTTTGTTTAATTAATTCCAAACTCATCCTCCAACTCCCAACCTTAGCATCACTGCCTCTAGGGGGCCTTTTCTGATCCCATAGATGAGATTCAATTCTCTTGTCTCTTGCCTGACCACTCCATACTTACCCTCCAGTAGTTACCCCCACCATATTTTCCAATAACCACTTGTTTTGTTTGATTTTCCTACTAGATCAAAAACTCTGTGAAGGAAAGAACTTTTGTTGTTTGTTTTGTTCACCCCTGCAACCTCAAGGCCTAGCACAGTGCCTGGAAAACAGTAGGCATTAAATAGATACAGAAGAAATCAATTCACCTGGCAAACTTATGATATTAGCAAAAATCAGAGAATGTAATAACCAAGCACCCAGGGCCACATTATGACTTTCATGAGCCCCATTATGCATAAAAATAGATATTTATAAATATAAGCACTCTGCCCACTGTGCCTAATAGATAAGTTGGCCCCATAAGCAACAGCAAAGGAAGAGTTAAAAACAATGGAAAAAGCCAGAGGGGAACAGAGGGAGGGCCAGAATAAAAAATTAGCCTGACTTCTGAGATGTGGTAGATAATGTAACTGTGAATCAGCTACAGTGCTTTTGTCTGCAAGTAACAGAGTCCTGATTCCAATTCACTAAACCAATAACAGGAAAGCACAGATGTATGGCAAGGTCTGGGCTTACTTGATTCAATGACTCAACAGTGTCTGCAAAATTTCAGGTTCTTTCTAATTCTCCATTCTTCTGTCCACAGCATCAGATTCATCCCAAATCCAGTTCCCCTTATGGTCATCAGAAGACTGTCAGCAGAAATGGAGGCAACATCCCTCTTTGCTTACATCCAGTGAGACAGCCAAGAAATTTCAGTCCTTCACTGTAATCTGGTTAAGCCAATATTGGTCATGCATCCAATCTGGACCAATTACAATCCCCTAGGGAACACCTCACACTGGCTGATAGAGCAAGTCAGGATCCTTTCCTAGAGTTAGGGGTGTGGCATACACCAGAACAAAATCAGCAAGTAGGAAACAGGAATCCCCTCAATATTTCAAGAGACGTGGAATGGGTTATCAGACAGCAAGTACATAAAAAGCATTTACATCAGGCATATAAAGTGTTTACAACAAGTAGTAAAAAGTATCTGCATCTAGGAAATAAAAAGGTCAAGAGACCATTTAAACTAAGGGAAGATCTTAAAGAAGATTTGTGGAGGATGCTCCTGGAGAAAGCTGTGCTGTGAGCTGCCTCCCCAAGCCACTTCCTTTAAAGGGTGAAATGGAGCTGCCCTCCTACTTCAAACCTTAGTGAGGGGGGATTCCACAGTGCTAAAGGAGCTTAATATATCACCTCTACATTTGGGTGGCCCACAGTTGGAACTGATGCTTACAAAATTTAGAAGGCTCTTTATTGGTAACATTATCAAATCTCAAATGACCTCCACTCATTAAACATCAACACTCAGGCTTCATCTTATTTAACATATCAGCAGATCAAAACAGTTGAAACAGTTTCTTCATCTTCTCATAGATCAACATTCCAGGTTTTCCCCCTACCCTCATGGTCACTCCTCTTTTCCTGGCTCCTCCTCACCCCCAATCACTTACTGACAGAGTACTCCAAGGCTCTGATCTTGAACCTCTCATTTTTTCTGCCTACACTTATTCTCCCTATATGTTAACAACCTCCAAATGTTCACTTCCAGACCAGAACTCTCCTCAGACTCCTATATCCACTGCCTTTTCAAAGTCTCCACTTGGATATCTAATAGATATCCCAACGTGTGCAAATACAAGTTCCTGATTTTTCCCTGTAAACTTGCTCGTCCTTGACTTTCCCATCTTTTGCAATGGCAACTCCATCCTTCCATGTGCTCAAGCAAAAAAGCTGGAATCCTCTCCACTCTCTGTCTCATATTCTACATGCAACCCATCTGCAAAAGTAATTTTGCCATTGTATCTGCTTTCAAAATATATCCAGAATAGATTACTTCTCACCATCTCATCCATCATCTTTTACCTGGATTACTTCTAATGACTCCTAACTTTCTCCTTTCTTTTCTACCTCGATTACCACAAGATGTTCCCTTGTTTTTTTCCCATGCACGAACAATTGGCTGCCAGAATAATCCTTTTTTAAATGTAAGCTGATATCATTCTCCTATGTAGAACCCTCCATCTCATTCAGAGCAAAAGCCAAAGTCCTATTAATAGCCTATCATATTCTTCAGCACATGCCTACTTAACCCCCAAAGCAAACACATACCTCCCTGACCACATATCCCCTCACTTTATTTGAATAGCAACCTGTTCCTCAAATATGCCAGACACACTCTTGACCCCAGGGCCTTGACACCAGCTCGTCTCTCAAACTCCAGTGCCTTTAATCCCAGCAAGCCACGTGGCTTGTTCCCGCAACCCTTTCAGACATCATCTTCTCAGTGAAACTGTTCCTGATCACCCCATTTTAAACTGTAACCCTCACCACATCCCCCAGGCCCTGGCCCCCTTCCCTGTTCTTTTGTTCTTCATAGTACACACATAGCCTGTTTGCTTCTACAGTACTCTATCATTTACTTATTTGTCAGTCTCATCCCATAAAAATATAAGCTCCACGAGGGCAGGGATTTTTTTTTTTCGGTCTGGGTGGTTAAATGCTATATCCCCAGCATCTAGAACAGGGCCTGACGTATGACAGGTGCTCAATAATTATCAGTCAAATGATTGTGTGAAAATTTTACTTTCTATACTTATGTATCATGAATATTTTACAAGAATAAAATATGCATTTATCCATTGAACAAATTCGGATTCAGAGCAAACCCAAGCCCAAGCACTATGCTAGGTGTTAAGTCAAGAGTGGTGAGCATAACTGGGCTGACTACACTACCTACGCTCACAAAGCTTAGTCTAGTTATAGATGATTGAAATAATGACAAAACGAGTGTTAAGTACTGGAAGGAAGGGACAGAAGCCTACAAAAGCATATCAAAAAGAAAGCTAGCCCTGCCTAAACCACATAAAGGGGGTAGAGCAAAAAGACCTGCAATTAGGTTCCATGTTATATGATTTCTCTATGATTTTGCCCAAGACTGCCTCTGTTGAGCATCACAAGTGTTAAGAGTTGCACTCCATACTACCCACTGATGATTCCCTAAGGAAATAGCCCCTGAGCCAAGAAAGATCCACACCCATGACAGAGGTGAAGGGATAGGACAGGGCAGAGTGGAGAAGTGAAGTAGAGGCAGAGGAAACTGTGGCACAAGATTCTAGAGGGGAAGGACTGTGGCACATTCTGGAACGCAGAAAGCAAGGGATGGTGGAAGAGGCTGGAGAGGGAAAGAGTGGCCAAGGCGTGGCAGGCTCTCCAAAAGCTTCTAACTTTATCCTAAAAGGAATCAGAAGCCACAGGAAGGACCTTGTTTGGTTTCACTTCATTTTGTTCCATTTGCATTTTGGTGACATAACTGGACATATTTTGAAAGTATTACAGGAACTGCCTTTGTGGAAAATTCTTTACCAGAGGCACTGACCAGGTACAGGAAGTTCAGTCAGGAGGCAGCAGAGTAGTCCAGGAGAGCAATGCTGGTACTTGCCCCAGGGTAGATAAGCAGGAAATGGGAAGAAATCAACCAGTTCAAGAGATTTCGCTACCTGTTCATTATGGACTGAATTTTGTCCCTCCAAAATTCATATGCTTAAGCCCTCACCCCCAGCACCTCAGAAGGTGACTGGATTTGTAGGTAGTGCCTTTAAAGAGGTAGTTAGGGTAAAATGAGGTCATTAGCATGGGCTCTAAACCAATGTGACTGGCGTCCTCATAACAAGAGATTAGGACACACACACACAGGGAAAACCATGTGAAGACACTGAGAAGGTGGCCATCTCCAAGTCAAAGGGAAAGGCCCTAAAAGGAACCAAACCCACCCACACTTTTATCTCCCATTTCTAGCCTCCAGAACTGTGAGAAAACAAATTTCTAATTATTCAGGCCACCCAGTCTGTGCTATTTGTTATGGCAGACACTAATACATTATGAAAAAAAAATTTAAGTGAACAATAAGACCTCTGAAAAATAAAAGTATACTTTATTTATTCTAATTGAAATCAGGGTTGTGTATGATGGTAAAATTCAAACAAAAGAGCATTTCTTCAGGATCTCCAGAGATGGCTTCTGCAAGACATTTATATCGTCCCTAAAACGAGGAATAAGAAATACAAGCAAATAAAATGTTAGATGCTTCTATTTTGTAAGATTTTTATAAGAAAGTTGTCTTAGTAGGAAGAAGCCATTTAAATTAAATTGGTTATCATTATCTCAGTTTTCTAATGAGATGAAATTTTGTATGCCTTTGAATTCAGCAAGCATAAACCTATTTATTTCCCAATTACAAGATAATTTTTTAAAACGGATTTTTTGAAACTAGCCTGTGAGATTTTCAAACATTTGATATCTTTTAGAACAAAATAGGTAAGGAATATGCATCCTTGAAGCTTATTTTAAAATTGTCACCCAGGGGCAACTCGGTTAAGCGTCTGCCTTTGACTCAGGTCATGATCCCAGGGTCCTAGGATCAAGCCCCGCATTGGGCTCCCTGCTCAGGGGGAAGTCTGCTTCTCCTTCTCCCTCTGCCCCTGCTTGTGTTCTCTTTCTCTCTCTCTCAAATAAATAAATAAAATCTTTAAAACTTTTTTTTAAAGATTTTTATTTATTCATTTGACACAGAGAGAGAGATTACAAGTAGGCAGAGAGGCAGGCAGAGAGAGAGGAGAGAGGAGGAAGCAGGCTCCCCGCTGAGCAGAGAGCCCGATGTGGGCCTCAATCCCAGGACCCTGGGATCATGACCTGAGCCGAAGGCAGCGGCTTTAACCCACTGAGCCACCCAGGCGCCCAAAACTTTTTTTTAATAAAATAAAATAGTTACCCAAAGTAAAACATGTGTAAAATTTCACTGCCAGGTAGCTAATGCAAATATCTAAAATTACATTATTACTATTCATGGAGGCAGTTACTGAGTCAGACAAGGGCTCGTGCAGTGCTTTCACCCAAAGATCAGTCACCATATTAATAATGAGTATTCATATTATTCTTAGCCATGTATATCAGAGGAAAAACATGAAGTGAAAAAGAGCTTTCTTTTGTGTTACTTTTCCATATTTCCATATTCTACAGAAAGAAGAACCAGCAAAATACCCAAAACTAAATAAAAGTGAAAAACACAGTCTTAAAACACCTTAATGTTCAATAGCTATTTTTGAAGTTGTGAATGGCTTGTTTCAAATTCCTAACACATTTATTACTGCAAGAGATTCTTAAGAAAGTACAAATGACTCTTGAACAATACCTTAGAAAATCGTATTCCCCTGAAGGAGAAGGATACTGTTGTATTCACAGTCTCTACAAACAAAATACAAAATACAAAAAGATATTGGTCACCATTAGGCAATTTTTTTTTTACTGTAGTATGGAGTTCACTTTTTACACCATTGCTGGCAGAGGTGGTCCCAAGCTAATTGGAGAAGGGATGAATTTTATACCCTGGCTGTGATTCTCGGATGCCATCCTCTGCCACCCCAGCATCTCTCAGCATCGGCCCTTATTTCATCCCTGAGGGAATGCAAAATTTTAATAGTGAATGAATGAACAAGCTAGTGGTCATAGGCTTCATCCCAAATTACACATGTGCATATTTAATATTGTTGCTCCTTCAGCAGAGTATAATAGATCTTCCTAAAAGTGGAGGAGAGAGTTGGGAGGCAGCCAGGATACCAAATTTCCTTCCAATCCCACCACTGAGAAGCCGAAGTATTCACTGTTGAAATGCACAGCCATGGGCCTGGAGATACAGAAGCTGTGGAGGCCAGTCAGAAGTGCAGGAAAAACCACACTCCACCAACCTAATCAGATACACCAAAGGAATGAACTTGCAGGATAAGGGTAGAAATGTAGAAATGTTTTGAATCTCTAACAAAAGCAATAGTGGCCAAAAATCTCTTTTAAAGTAATATAAATAATCAAATGCAAACAATAATGGTTATTGTTCTCCTAACTAGCTAAAGACAATCCTTAAGAGTAAATGAATGGATTAAGTCTGCATATATATACTTCTATTTTCATAAAAAAGCACCTATTTGCTTCTGGGTATATCCTTATTAGGGGTATTAATACACTGAGATATTGGGGTGCCTGGGTGGCTTAGTCGTCAAGCATCTGCCTTCTTCCTTTCGGCTCAGGTCATGATCCCAGGGTTCTGGGATGGAGCCCCACATTGAGCTTCCTGTTCAGCGGGAAGCCTGCTTCTCCCGCTCCCACTCCCCCTGGTGGTGTTCCCTCTCTCGCTGGGTCTCTCTCTGTCAAATAATAAATAAAATATTTAAAAAAGAAAAAAATACACTGAGATCTTAGTTCTTGAGCTTAGTAAAGTAAGTCATCATGTCTTCACAATATTATGATTTTTCATTCAAGGCCAAGCAAATTCAAATTTAATAGTTCAACAAGTATTTATTGACAGCTACTATTACCAGGGACTGAGGAGACAAGGAAGGGCAAGTACATACTGTTCCTTCCTTCAAAGAGTTAACGTCTATTGGGGATATTGGCATGCAAAGAAACCATTCCAGATACAATCCAATGGAAAGATGTAGCAAGGACAAAAGCAGTATATAGCATTTTTGGTAAGAGTGATGGTTCTGGATCTGAGTCTTAGCTCCTCTACTTACTTGGAGTGTGGCCTTGGGCAAGTCACTTAACTTCTCTGTGCTTCAGTAAAATGGCAATGGATAATAACACCTGTCTCATAGGAGTAACATGAAGCCTATGTGAGCTAAGATATGCACATGCTCAGAACAATGCCTGGAACGTAGCACTAATTAAAAGTAACTAATGTTTGGGGCACCTGGGTGGCTCAGTCAGTTAGGTGGCTGCCTTCAGCTCAGGTCATGATCTTGGGGTCCCTGCTCAGTGGGGAGTCTGCTTCTCGCTCTGCCTCTCCCCTAGGCTTGTGCTCTCTCTCTCAAATAAATAACTAAAACCTTTTTTAAAAAATGTTATTAACATTAAAATGTTATTTATTAGAACATTAAATATTACTCCTTCTCCTTTCTAGACCTTCTTCCCATGGCATCTTGTGAATAATAATGATGTCATTAATATTATCATTGATATTATAATTACTGTTATTCACAAGATGCCGTGGGAAGGGAACCTAGAAAAGAGAAGGAAGTGAGTTGAACTGTCCTAAAGGATAGGAAGGAAGGAAAAGAAGGACATTCCAGGTGGCAGGAAAAAGAGGAGCAAAGGCAAGAAAGTGAACATCGGGATGACTAATGCATACACATACAAGCGGGTCAGCGTCATTAAAGCAAAGAAGTAAACCTGAATGTGCTCAGGTTCCACATTTGAGAGAATAGAGGCAATGAAAGAACATCCGAGGGTGTGAAATGGTCAGATTGTGTTTAGGAAGATGGGTCACATGACCATATTACGGATGGATTTAAGGAGGCACTAAGAGTCAGGGAGACCAGTTAGAGGCCAGGAGGCAGTGACAGTGGTGAGAAGGGCATCAACTCAGGTGCCCTCCCGCATAGATAAATATGGTCCATCTCCTTAGCCTGCTGCTTTCCTTAAGAGTACTTCTCATAAACTGAATCTTATTTCATTTTTATGTTATTTGGACTTAGCTGTGATCTTGTTTACTAGTTTATAAGCTCCATGAGGACAGGGGCTTTGCTTTGGTCAGTTCTGAATCTCCACCTCCTAGTACCTGTTCCCTGAGTCCCTGGATCAGCTACATAATTTACAAGGCTCAGCACAAAATGAAAATGAGACCCCTTGATCAAAAAGCAGGAAAGACATTCTATTAAACGTACAGAAATATAAAGCTTTTTCCTTTCTTCCACAGACACTCTCTAATCTTGCCATCATATTTTTTATTTGCTATGTAATATCATTTGAAGTCAAACATAATTTTAAATTGCCATTCATCTTTTATGTTGTGTGATGACAGCTTTAAACACAAATACCAGAGCTTTTAACTCTGAGGCAGAATCACTGAAATGACACAATTTGTATTTGGTGGCTCACCTCTAGAAGGTACCTCAAGCTGACCAGAGAAAACCTACACCAGCCTGACTCAGGAAATTTGAAGGAAGGAAGAGAAGGTACCCCCAGGCATGGAGTGATCCAAGGGATGTTCTCTTGGCACAGAGAGAAAGGCGCCATGCTGCTGCCCAAGTGGGGTAACCGTGGCCATACCCCAGTTCAGACATTGCAGGGCATCTGACTCTGCCCGCATCCAGGCTCCCACCAGGTGGGAGGGGTCATTGGCTATAACTGGGGAGTGAGGTACCGATCGGGACCCAGGGTACCAGCAGAGGACTGGGCAGCAAGAAGCCAAGAACCAGTCTAGGGGAGTTGCATGCATGCCCCATTGTCCCATCAGACTTCACTTACAGAACACACACTCAAACATAAAATTATTAAGACTCTCAAGGCTATGATCAGAGAATATAAAACCCTAAATGTGAAGCCTTTTCTGAACACGAGGCCCTGGTTGTGAAGATAATCCTGAAAACTTTGTATGAGAGAAGAAAGAAAGGAGATGGATGAGACTTGAAGATTTGAGAAAGAAATCAAGAGTAACTCCAAGACTTCTATCTGGGGAGACTGCCCAAATGTTTACCAGGTCAGGTGGGAAGAAGGGGTACTAACCTCTTCTGTAGAGTGGTCTTCTTTTTCCATTGTTTTGTCTCTCTTAGAAAGCTCATATGTTGCTCATATATCCCATTCTATTATGGGAAGTTAGCTCAAAGTTTCTGCCCACCTTCAAGAAGCCAGAAGAGAACCAAGGTAGGTCCAGAAGAAAAGAAGATAGAGCCCCTCCCTGCTTAGGCCCCTCTCAACTCTTCCCATGCAGCTCACCTACGGTCCAGCACACTTTTCCTAACAACCATGCAGAATGCAGGACCCAGATCTCAGATGGTTTTATGGGTTGAATTGTGTCCTTCAAAAAGATGTTGAAGTCCTAACCCTGTGAATATAGCCTTATTTGGAAACAGCACCTTTGCAGGCGCCTGGGTGGCTCAGTGGGTTAAAGCCTCTGCCTTCGGCTCAGGTCATGATCTCAGGGTCCTGGGATCGAGGCCCACATCGGGCTCCCTGCTCGGCAGGGAGTCTGCTTCCCCCCCCCCTCTGCCTGTCTCTCAGCCTACTTGTGATCTTTCTCTCTCTCTCTCTCTCTCTCTAACAAATAAATAAATAAAATCTTAAAAAAAAAAAAGAAAGAAACAGCACCTTTGCAAAATGGTCAAGATGAGGTCAGTTAGGTGGGCCCTACTCTCATATGACTGTGTCCTTATAAAAAGGGGAAATTTAGACACATTGACAGACATGCATAGAGAGAAGACTGTGAAGAGACACAGGAAAAAGATGGCCATCTACAAGGCAAGAATCACCTGCGGCCTTTAGAAGCTAGCAGAGGGGCCTGGAATAGAACCTTCCCTCACCCCATCAGAGGGAGCATGGCCTTGCCAGTACTTGGATTTTGGACTTCTAGCTTCCAGATTGTCAGATAATAAATATCTGCTGTTCTAAACCAGCCAGTTTGTAGCACTTTGTTACAGAAACCCTAGCAAGATTCTGGAAGCAGGGCTAACAAATAAGTAAATTTAAGATGCCTTTATGGGATGGCTGGGTGGCTCAGTCAGTTAAGCGTCTGCCTTTGGCTCAGGTCACGATCCCAGGTTCCTGGGATCAAGTCCCATATTGGGCTCCTTGCTCAGTGGGGAGTCTGCTTCTCCCTCTGCCTGCTGCTTTCCCTGCTTTTGCTCTCTCTTGCTCGCTCTCTCTGACAAATAAATAAATAAATAAAATATTTTTTAAAAGATGCCATTTATTTCTTTTCAAATGTGGTTTTTTAAAGATTTTATTTAATTTATTTATTTGCGAGAGAGGAAGAGAGCACGAGCGGGGTTAGGGGGGATGATGGAGAGGCAGATGGAGAAGGACAAGGAGACTCCCTGCTGAGCATGGAGCCTGAAACGGGGCTGGATCCCAGGATCCTGAGATCATGACCTGAATCAAAGGCAGATGATTAACCAACTGAGGCACCCAGATGCCTCTCTAATGTGTTTTTAAAAGAAACAAAGATGTGTGTGTGTATGTATGTATGTGTGTGTAAAAAGTGGTAATACTATGGGCAATTTTTATTTTATTTTTGCTTGCCTATATTTTCTAAATATCATATCCTAAAAATATATGACTTTTGTAACAAATACAAAAAAGAAAATTATTTTAAAAATAGGTATGTATGGTACTTTCTAACTTGATTCCTAAATTGTCAAGGGTCTCTTGATAACATCAATGCTTCTTAAATCAGAATGCCCTGAGCTCTGAGCCCATTTACTCAGCTACCAGATGGACATGTTTATTTGAATGTTCCAAAATTACCTTAAGCTCAATATGCCGAAATCAGAACCCATTGCTTTTTCTTTAAAAATCTGCCCCTTCTTCTGCACCCATCATTTCAGATAATGGCACTTCTGCTAATCCCAGTCATTGGCCCTTTACCAGCCCTTGATTTTACTTAATCTTTCCCTGCCACATCAAATCAATCAGCATATCATGCCAATTCTGTCTCCAGATATGCCCTCTCTCTTCTCCTCCCCTCTGCTCTCAGGCTGCCATCTTTGTTCATCCCTCATGGTCTCTCACACAGCCTTCTGGCTGCTCTTCCTTCCACCCCAGTTTCCTGCCTCAGCCAACCCCCGCCTCCTTCCATATGGACACCAGTTATCTGCAAAACTGAACATCTCGGTGGGTCACCCATACCCACTGATGACAAGATGCAGGCCAATATTTTGTGCATGACTCATATGCTCGCTCCTGCCCCCTTTCCTAGGCTCCTCTCCAGCAATTCCCCACAGCAAATTCTGCTCCAGCTACAAAAAAACTACTCTCCAAATAAACTATATTCTTTCATGGTTAGATGCATTTGCATATGCTGTTTCCTCTCCAAGGAATGTCCTTCTTCCTCCTCTCTGATGTTCTCAGATTCAAGACTTTAATAGCATACTCCCTGAAACCTTATCTGAGTTCTGTCACAGCAAATTGATAACTGTATAGTTAAAACTGGGAGCATATAATTCTATTGGTGTTTATGACATTTCATTATAATTTTTGTTCCCATGACTGTCTTTCCCAGAACAGAGGGACCTTCCGATGAGGGAGACCCTATCATTGAACTTTGGATCACCAGAGCCTAAATCATGACTTGCTCAAATTAGGTTCAACAGATGTTTGTGGAAGGAAATGAGGGAGGGAGGGAAAAGCCAGCAGACTGGGTTGAGTCTGACACATCTTAGCTCTCAAGAAAGTGAAACTTTAAAAATTCAGATAAAATGTCAACATAATCTCACAGAGATTAGGTGGGATTGTGAAACAGTTGTTTTTAAAAAAAAAATAGTAAACTTCCAAGAGGGTTTGGGTTTGTTGTTGTTGTTGTTGTTTTTCAAAGAGAAAGCATGGTACAGTGGAAGAGTGGGCCTTAAGAGTCATGAGCCTACTCTGTTACTAGTTTTCCAAATGACCAAGGACACATTATTGAATCACTCCAGGCATCAGTCTCCTCAATTGTAAAAATGACAGGACTATAAAATCAGGAACAAAAAGGGCACCTGGGTGGCTCAGTGGGTTAAAGCCGCTGCCTTCGGCTCAGGTCATGATCCCAGGGTCCTGGGATCGAGGCCCACATCGGGCTCTCTGCTCAGCAGGGAGCCGGCTTCCACCTCTCTCCTCTCTCTCTGCCTGCCTCTCTGCCTACTTGTAATCTCTCTCTCTGTGTCAAATGAATAAATAAAATCTTAAAAAAAAAATCAGGAACAAAAGGATTCCCATTACCCACATGAGTATTTATTATTCGAGAGCCATACTTCTTGAATTCTTATTCTGAACACTGGACTAACATTTTTTATATGCATTTTCAAATTGTATCCTTAAAATCATGTATAATAGGTTTCACTGTCCCATTATACAGATGAGGAAAATGAGGCCGATAGAGGTTAAATGATACACCCAAGGCCACATTGTTGGTAGGTGGAAAAGCTGGGACAAAGACTCAGGTCTTTCCAACTCTGAGCCCAGACTTAGAAGCAATGCCAGCTCCATTATTTGTGTATGGTTTGGGGGTGGCAGGAAAGTCGGAGCCGTGTAAAGATGGTTGGCTAGGAGACATATCTCAAAGCTTCACTTGCATAGCAAAAAAACGGATGTACTTAGAAACAATTTTCTTAATGACTGCTAGAAAATCTATAATCAGGGTGCCTGGGTGGCTCAGTCGTTAAGAGTCTGCCTTCGGCAACAAAAAGAAATAAAAGGCATCCAAATCGGCAAGGAAGAGGTCAAACTCTCACTCTTTGCAGATGATATGATACTTTATGTGGAGAACCCAAAGGACTCCACTCCAAAACTGCTAGCACTCATACAGGAATTCAGTCAAGTGTCAGGATATAAAATCAATGCACAGAAATCAGTTGCATTTCTATATACCAACAACAAAACAGAAGAAAGAGAAATTAAAGAGTCAATCCCATTTACAATTGCACCCAAAACCATAAGATACCTAGGAATAAACCTAACCAAAGAGGCAAAGAATCTGTATTCAGAAAACTATAAAGTACTCATGAAAGAAATTGAGGAAGACACAAAGAAGTGGAAAAACATTCCATGCTCATGGATGGGTAGAATAAATATTGTGAAAATGTCTATGCTACCTAGAGCAATCTACACATTTAATGCAATCCCCATCAAAATACCAGCAATTTACTTCAAAGAAATGGAACAAATAATCCTAAAATTTATATGGAACCAGAAAAGACCCCGAATAGCCAAAGGAATGTTGAAAAAAAAAAGCAAAGTTGGCGGCATCACAATTCCAGATTTCAAGCTCTATTACAAAGCCGTCATCATCAAGACAGTATGGTACTGGCACAAAAACAGACACATAGACCAGTGGAACAGAATAGAGAACCCAAAAATGGACCCTCAACTCTATGGTCAACTAATCTTCGACAAAGCAGGAAAGAATGTCCAGTGGGAAAAAGACAGTCTCTTCAACAAATGGTGTTGGGAAAACTGGTCAGCCACATGCAGAA